>CABHPQ010151549.1:0-28690 GCA_902168405.1 Peromyscus aztecus
CTGGAGTCTTGTCTAGCCCCTTCCAGTTAAACTACAGACATACTAGAGCTCCCACAAAGTCTCTGTGCCTTCTTGGAATATAGATGGAAGACTTGGCACAGAATAATATACAAATCTAGATCAAAAGTTGTCCCTTCTCCCATTTATTTCATTCTGTGAACATTTAAAAATAGGTTTTTATCAAATCTGTTTTGATACAGTAAGATTATCTATTGATGTAATAGCACTATAGTGTGGCATGTCCCACACAGGCTCATCTGTTTGAATATTGGATCCAAAGATGGGTGCTGTTTGGGAGGTGAGGGGCCCTGTGGAAGGCGAAGCATCATGGGAGGAAGTAAGTTGTTGGGAGTGAGCATTGGCTGGCACAGCTTCCTGTCCCACATTCTCCTTCCTGATCTACTCAGATGTGAGCAACAGTCTCACACTACTGGAGCCACAGCAGTAAGACTCTCTTACACTAAGCTTCCCCCCAGCCCATGATAACCATCTGTACCATCAAACTGTGATCCAAAATAAATCTTTCTTCCCTTAAGCTGCTATGGTATTTTAGCACCTCAACGAGAAGCAACTAACACAGAAAATTGACACCAGGAAGTGGAAATATGAGATCACAACGGCACCTGTGAGCCGAATCTGGATTAATGTGTTTCTAGGTGGTTCATCTGCAACAGGGTGCCCAAAACACTCTGTCATCTCATACACTCTCTTTTGGGACACTATCCTTTCAAATAAACTTGTATTTTTATGAACTGGAGCTTTTAATGAGTGGAATCATACCCTCAAGGCACCATTGATAATGCCCCCATGCAGAATGAAAATTTTCTTTTTAAAATTGTCAATCTTTTAATAGTGACAACCATTTTATGTACATCTGCCTTATATGCCCTGTTTGGAACTTTAACTGTCTCTTATTCCCTTGCCAAAATGTACATTTAAAAACACCTTTATCCTCCACTCCATGCTCTGCAATCTTACTATAAACCCAACTCTACACAGTAAGTGGTAACCATGTCACAGCCTGAGTGCTATTCTGTCTTTAAATTTCTACGACTAAAAAACGTATCCCATTACTTACGAAATCAGGTTCACTCCAATTTTCAGGACACAGAGAGAATATAGCCAGTTTTTTTGTTTTGGGGTTTTTTTTTGTTTTTTTTTTTTAGAAATAATATGAATTCCTGATAGAATTCTTATTATTTGAAATCTCATGAGCACAGCCTCTATTATCGACAGTTACATAGGCATTCTGGTCCTCTAAACACCAACCTGAGCAGCCCACTGAGCTCTTTTTAAATTACTTCAGGGCTTTTCCTGCCCATTTCTTCAAATTTTTTCCACAGTCCTCTCACAAACCAGTTCCAAAGACATATGACTCTCATGATCAGGTTTATTGCAGTCATTATTGTGTGTTCTGCTCTACAGAATTCTATAGCTTCCTTAATGCATACTGCCAGAATCTTCCATATCCTTCCTGAAAACCAGTTCCCAAAACCTGTGCACCATGTGGTCAGGTTTATTGCAACAACAGTTCCACATCTCGGTACCAATCTTCTGCACTGAGCAAGTACTTGACAATAAATAACTTAAGGGATAAAGATTATTTGGCTCCTGCTGGGCAGTGGTGGTGCATGCCTTTAATCCCAGCACTTGGGAAGCAGAGCCAGGGGGATCTCTGTGAGTTCAAGGCCAGCCTGGTCTACAGAGCGAGATTCAGGATAGGCACCAAAACTACACAGAGAAACCCTGTCTCGAAAAACTGAAAAACTAAAAAAAAAAAAAAAAAAAAAAAAAGATTATTCGGCTCTTGATTCAGGGGCTGTAATGCATTGTGATAGGAAGACATGGTGGTAGGATTGACTTGATCTGTGGTATCAACCATGAAGCAGTAAATGGGGTATAAGGATGCAAATGGCTTTCTCCATTTTCACCTTATATTCAGTCTGGAACCCCAACCTGAATGTTGCTACCCACATTCAGGATAAGTCTTAACCTCCTCAGTTCAACCTCTAGGAAATGACCTCACAGACCTCAAAGATGTATCTCATTTATGCCCTAGGTGCTTACCAATCCAAATCAAGTTGGTAATCAGAATTAACCATCACAGCCATTAATTCAAATATTTCAAGGACAAGGAATTGATACCAGGTTTTGTAATTTGGAGGTCGCTGCCTGTTTTAGTAAACCATTGTTGTGGGGAGATGATAGCTAAGGTCTAACTAAAGGGGATTTGAGAATGTGTAAAAACTGATATGTGCACATAACTCCTTGAAAGGATTTTTAAAAAGCAGTCTATTTGCTTACTGACAACCACAATCAAAGATGGAGAGAACTGTTAGATCAATTTCCCTCGTAAAGAAGAGAATAAATCCAGTCCACAAGCTGGAAGGTTTCTAAAGGCAAGAGAATAGACCAGACATTTAAAATCACAAAATCAAAAATGAGAAAACAGAGATGAAAGCAGGAAGCTCCTGACCTTCCTTTTTTATGTTGATTCATCTTTTCTCAGTGAATCGGGAAGTCAGGCAACCATCTGGCACCAAGGACTGTGGAGACAGTGTTGACTATTCTCTACAGAAAGAAAAGTATATTAGAGTAAGGAGTGGGAGACTGAACAGATTAGAGATATATGAGCACTACAAGAGACCATTGTGGGTCACTTGGGGGCTATGAGAAAGGACGTAAAATTAAACATGTCAGTGTGGTTATGTGTCTGGCTCTTGTTATGTTCAGCTGGAGGGGAAGAGAGATGAGCAGGTAGAGAATTGGATTTAAGTAAAGTTGTTGTTTATCAAAGAAACTACAATGAGACATATACAGAAGACAGTTAAAAATGTTTGCAAAGGGATGGTTATAATGACTAACCATCTGATGTATGCTTGACAAGGTGTGGGGGAAAGAATAACAGGGAGAAGAGCCCAGAAAGAGGATAAGTAGATTATATTGGGAAGTGGCGGCTGGGAGGATTATTGGAATTGGGATACGGAGTGAAAATCTGTAGCTGAAATGTTTGAACGATGTGTTGGAACTTTTAATTTAGGAGAGGTTTCAGTGACTAATAAGGACAAGATTATAGGCCTACCAAGGCAAGTGAAGGCTGGAGACTGGACAGCTAAAACTTTGGTGCCCGGACAGGTGAAACTGTCATATTCATGGACGATGCAATCAAAAGGTGTTCAGACAGAAGCAGAGCTACAATCTGAGCAAAACTACTGCCCTACTTTCATTTCTGTTGCTGTGATTTAAAAGAAAAATCCTCTGACAAAAATCAACTTGAGGGAGAAAGGGCTTTTATTAGGCTTACACTTCCTGGTGAGGTCCCTCATTGTGCAAAAGTCAGGACAGGCACTTGAGGTAGCTATGCCCAGCTACAAGCAAGCACAGGGGGAAAATGAATACACGTGCCTTCTTGCTCAGCTTTCTGTACTTTTAAATAGCTCTGGACCTAAGGAATGGCGTTACCCACAATGGGCTGGGTCTTTCCCAATTACCCAATTAAGAAAAAAAAAATCCCTCACAGGCCAGGATGATCTAGAAAATCCCTCAAGACTTTTCTCCCAGGTGATTCTAGTGTATGTCAAGTTAATTATTAAAACTAGCCATCATAATTGCTCTCTGTCACAGGTGAGGGGAAGTAACTTGGGGCAACCAGTGACCACAGCAGTAAGACATAATGTATGCTTATGCGAGGATTCACAGTTGGGCGGAGGGTTGGGGGGACACAGGACAGGCAGTAGAAAGGAAATGAGGACGAGAACTGGAAGGAAGCAGGGACTTTAAGGGTTAATTAGGTTCTCTTGGAGGAAGAAGTAGGAGGTGTGCTCACACAAGTTGTTCTGAGGTGTTTGTTCTGTTTATGATTGACTTGAGTATCAAGGAGAACAGAGTAAAAGGTTGTAGACTATGAGGAGTTGAGATTCTGAAAAGTGAAAGTCAAGGTTAGGGAGGTTGGGATGTGAGAGATGAGGATGACGTGAAGTCTTGTTAGAAAGACCACAAAAACAAGATTGATGCTAACTGTCCCCAAGGCAGCTTGTTTTAGTTACTTTTTGATTGCAATGGTAAACCACCATGGCCGAAAGCAACTTAAGGAAGAGAGAATTGATCTTGACTTGTGTTCCAGAAGGATAGGAGCCTGTCATGGCAGCATGGCAGCAAGAAGAGACCGTGGAGAGCTCACACCTTCCAAGACAAGCACAGAAAGTGGACTGGAAATAAGGTAAGGCTATACTAGCAATCTCAAAGCCCTTCTCCCAGAGATACACCTCAGGCAGCAAGGCTAAGCCTCCCCCAAAGAGCATCACCCATTGGGAACCAAGTGTGGGAATACCTGAGCCCATGGATAATATTTCTCAATCAAATCACCACAGCAGCTAAGTGGATAGGCTGTGAGCTCTGAAAGGAGGGAAGATTTGGATTGTTGAGAGACTGAGAGCAGATAGAATGCTAGATCCCCATTTAATTTTCGCTGGTAGAGACAGAGACTCCTCTGAAGGGTGGGGTGAGTTTCCCCTCCCAGTGTTAACCTTTGGAGGGCATATACTTAGAGAGCTTGATTTCTGATGAAGGGGGCTTCTGGCCGAGAGAGGGACAACATTGCCCTAATCCCAATTAATTTATCATCTATATCCTTGAATGGTACTTGGAGCCTCATTTCCTATGCTAAAGAGCAACACACTGAAGTACTTATGAAGAAAATGAATCAGAAATAAGTAAGTCTGATGAGTCAATAGCTGAGGATATGGTAGTACTGCAAAAAAGGCAAAGATGTTTGCTGACTGATGTCTGGGGGAGGTCAGATGAAGAATGTATATTTCAAGTTAAAGTATTGCCCCAAATGCCAATCCTAACACCTACAATGCCTCCATCAGAGAGTCATGAAACATCAAGCCTAGCTGAGACTGAGAGAGATGCAGCATGGTACAGCAGAAGTATGACATCACATCCCACCCACAAGTGTGGTACTCCATCCTGGAGTCTAACTGGCTATGCCTCTCAGCTCGTTCTCACTGTCCAACATCTTGGCAGACATTATGGTAAAAGCAAAAATCTACTAGGTCAGATGAGGGTGTTAGATTTATGTTTCTGCTCGGGACTTGTATGAAAAGAGTCATGTGGCTCTCTGCCCCTCCCTGTTCCAGAGACTGCTACATCTTTTTGTGCAGGGGCAGACTCTTCCCTGAGACACATGGTGAATGTCGGAATGAATGGATTTGGCCATATTGTACACCTGGTTTCCAGGGCTGCCTTTGTGTCTGGCAAAGTGAACATTGTTGCCATTAGTCACCCTTTCATTGACCTCAACTATATGGGCTCCAGGTTCCAGTATGACTACAGCATGACTCTACCCATGGCAAGTTCAACGGCACAGTCAAGGCTGAGAACGGGAAGGTCTTCATCAACAGGAAGGCCATCACCATCTTCCAGGAGCAAGATCCCACCAATATCACCAAATGGGGTGATGCTGGTGCTGAGTATGCAGTGGAGTCTACTGGTGTCTTCACCACCATGGAGAAGGCTGGGGTTCATTTAAAGAGTGGGGCCAAAAGGGTCATCATCTCCATCTCTTCTGCTGATGCCCCCATGTCTGTGAAGGGTGTGGACCATGAGAAGTATGACAACCCACCAAAAATTGCCAGCAATGCTTCCTGTGCCACCAACAGCTTAGCACCCTTTGACCAATGTCATCCATGACAACTTTGGCATTGTGGAAGGACTCATGACCACAGTCCATGCCATCACTGCCACCCAGAAGACTGTGGATGGACCCTCTGGGAAGCTGTGGCATGACGGCCATAGGGCTGCCCAGAACATCATCCTTGCATCCACTGGTGCTGCCAAGGCTGTGAGCAAGGTCATCCCAGAGCTGAACAGGAAGCTCACAGGCATAGCCTTCCGTGTTCCTACCCTCAATGTGTCCATCATGGATCTGACATGCTGTCTGGAAAAAAGCTGCCAAGTATGGTGACATCAAGAAGGTGGTGAAGCAGGCATCGGAGGGCCCACTAAAGGGCATCCTGGGCTACACTGAGGACCAGGTTTTCTCCTGGGACTTTAACGGTGATGTCCACTCTTCCACCTTTGATGCTGGGGCTGGCATTGCTCTCAATGACAACATTGTAAAGCTCAGTTCCTGGTATGACAATGAACACGGCTACAGCAATAGGGTGGTGGACCTCATGGCCTACATTGCCTCCAAGGAGTAAGAAGTCGGCCCTGGATCTCTCACTCCAGCAAGGACATGAGAGCAAGAGAGAGACCCTCGGCTGCTGAGCAGTTCCTGTCCCAACTCAGCCCCTGACACTGAGCATCTCCCTCACAGTTTCCATCCCAGACCCCCAGAGTAAGAGGAGGGGCTTAGGGAGCCCTACTCTCTAGAACACCATCAATAAAGTTCACTGCACCTCCCCCCAAAAAAAGAAAAGAAGAGAGTCATGTAATTAACTCAGTGTCCAATAAGCAAGTTAATGCATGATATGTATAAATGGAGAGTGTATACTGTATAGGCAGTGTCTGTGGCATATAGAATTGTCTAGTTTTAGGCCATACAAATGTCCTGGATCCCTCCTCTTGAAGTAGCCTGCTTGTTCCTGGATGTCTGTTTGCATCTGACTCCAAACTTCATAAATCCCCAGAACCATAGAAGGGTGTGTGCATGAGTATTATGGTTAGTGATGTATTAAAGCCCCATTCCTCCATTCATAAGGCTGCTTTCTGACAAAGACCATTCTTATCTTGAACACACTTGAGAATAAAGACCGTGAGTTAGATAGTCTGTGCTGAAAATCACCTCTAAGTTTCCTTCTGCCTACAGATTTCAGCAGTTCATGAAACTGAGAGATAATTGGACCAAGAATCTGGAAAAATATCAGAAAAGTTGTATTAAGTATTTTCTCCTAACTCCCCCACTACCTTTTGGCAGCTCAGGGAACTCCTGAGACACAAACATAAGCACACACATACATATGCACACACATACATGCATTTATGCCACTACACACACATACACACACACACACACACACACACACACACACACACACACACACACGCACACATGCATGCATGCATGCATGCATACACATATACCATCCTTTGAAAATGACCCATATTAAAATGTCATGAGCCTATCATCATTCCTTGCCCCACCCTTCAGCCGATATTTCAAGGCAGGATAAGGAAGGGGCTAAAAATACAGATTTTCACAACTCATAATGCTGGTTGACTTTTGGAATATTACTAAATATCTCTGGTTTTGTTTTTCCAGATACAATTAAAAGGAGATTAAAATCCATCTTTGACAGTGAGGTAGAGAGAACGCAGTGAGCTAAAGTATGTGAGGTATTCCCACAGTGCCTGATACACAGCATGAACTTGACACATAACTGTCATTGACTAATTGTTTATAACCACTATTATTTCATTTCCCACCATATTTTCTTGCAGCTATTGATTTGGCTGTTATTGATGATCCTGCATTGACCCACCAGCATGCTGGTGTTATGCACTGTGGTGATGTTCATTGGGACAGTTGTGTGCCATGGCCTGATCCACCAGAGAAGGAGACACAGGGCACATGGTCTGATGATTTACTTCTTCTGCAATCAGCTTTATCTCTGGGGAATCAGTGTGACCTGAGGAGGTGCAGCTTGCTTCCAAATCTGTAGTCATTTCTGATTGTCAGGTACATAGCAACTAATTTTCTTTCCTCCTTCCCTCCCTCTCTCCCTTTCTTTTTCCCTCCTACCCTGTCTCCCTCCCTTCTTCCCCTCTCTCTCATTTTCTCCATGTCCCTCTCTCCCTCCCTCTCTCTCTCACCCCTCCCTCCCTCTGTCCCCCTCCCTCCGTCCCCCTCCCTCCCTGTCTTTGTTCTTTCCTTCTCTTCTGTCCCATCTCCCTCCTCCCTCACTCCCTTCCTCTCTTTTTTCCTCTCTTCCCTCTTTTCTTTCATTTTGATGTTGCTTATGGGTGTGGAAAGTTTAATCTCTTTTATTCATGTAAATTAAGATAAAGTTGATTGATTATACCCAAGGACTTATTTTTGTTAATGAGGAACATGAAGAAGCTTCAGGCTGTTGGGGAGTGTTCACAGCATCCTGCAGGAAGAAAGTATGATCACATATGATATTCATAATTTCTTACCTGGAGTGCCTGTAACAGTAATAATTTTCTTCTTTGGCTTCAGGCTGCTTGGTCCATGGTACTTGTCTCTGGTTTTCCAGAATGAAGAGTCCAAAGGTTTCCAGAAATAACATTTATTAATCAACAATAAAGCACACAATAGAAAAGACCTTATAAGTAAAACTATATATTTATAATGCTTTATTGGTTTTTCTCCAGAACTCCACAAAACACTACAGACAGTAACAAAATAATTCAATAAATGTGAAAAACTTCCAAGATAATTATAGGACACTCTCTATCATATGTGAGCATCGTCAATGTCATGACCATTAGATACACTATTCAACACTATCATAGATATCTTTCTTGAATAAAGGACATAAATTTTTAATCTGGGAATCATAACATTTACACATATCCATACACAAGATAACAGCTCAGAGTAAGTGAGGCAGATCCCCAAAATGACCTGGAGTTATCTGCCTGAACATCACTTAAAGATATTACAGTGTTAACAAGATAGAGGTCAACACACTGAAGAGAAATGTAGGGGGTTCACTCGGGGGAAAGAAGGAAAATCGGGCAGTAGTTGAAGCTGTTTACATGTTTTCCATGGCCCGCTTGGCAAGATGCTCCCTCCCCTGCTCTGCCTTTTCTTGGGTGAGGTACTCCAGCACTTTCATGAGCATATCTTCATCCAGGTACTGTCTGTTCAGGGTGTCATCATTCCTCAGGGATCCTACAGGCAGCCTTTTGCTCACTGTGGCCAGTTTCTCGGTCTCCTGGGAGCTTCCTTGACCCAGATGTTCCTTGATGGCCTGTTCGAGTTGCTCTTCTTCCTGAAGATCATCTTCCGAGGAGCCTGGGCTGGGCATTCTCTTTAGTTGGTTGGAATTCAGGAGCTCAGGGTATTTAACTAGCATCCTGGCCAAGTACTCTCCCAGTTCTTGGTCCTTATCATTCAGGTTTTCATAGGGTGCTTGTCTGCTTTCAACATCTGGCATCCAGGCTGCTTTGGGAATCTGGCCGGCTCTAGATTTCCCAGGACCATAGGGGAGCCTCAGCAGAGCCTTGTCTTGGCTATATTGATTGGGGAAATATGGGGCCTTCTGATTTGCTGCATTTTCCATCCCTAAAAGATTTAAAATGTCCTCAACACTGAGCCCCTCAGGCAAGGCCTCTATCATACCACGACCAGGTGCCTTGGAATACCCACCCTTGGAGAGCAGCTTACTCTGAAACATGTCAGGACGGTCTATGTCAGCCTCTGGGATGTCATCTAGGTCAACAGGAAGCTCCAGATCCTGCTCTGGCTCCACCAACCCATTTGGCTTCTCTCCAGCTTTGAGCATCTCAATTAAGTCTTCAGGGGGTATCTGCAAATTCCTGGAGATTTCAATCAGCTGATAAATAGACTGAGAATCAAGTGGTTTCTCTAGAAGCCTGGCTGCCCTGTCCCCATTTTGCCCATTCTGTGACCTCCCACCGCCCACAGCATTCACTAACCTTCTCAAGTAGGTGATGACTTTGGAGGCATCTTCTGAGAGTTGGTCTTTACTCTCTTTCTGGTTATCTTCATCCTGGAGCCCCAACTGCCCTGAACGTTTCATTTCTTCATTGATTTGTTCGTTTTTTTCGGTGTTCTCTTTGCTGTCTCTCACCTCTTCCTGGGTTTGAGTCTCTATTTTCTCCTCTATGGGACTCCAGTCTTCTCCCCCCACCACATCTTCATAGGCAATGTTGTTGGTCTTGTACACGTCATCCTCATCATCTGTGTAGAGCTTTTGTTCCTCGTCAACCCTCTCACGCTTCTGGTTGTTTGGCCCCGTCAGTTTCCCCAGCTCTTGGAACACAGACTCCAGGGTAGCAAGACTCTGGGGTGTGTATTGTTCTTCTACTATTTCATTTGTGCGTTTGAAGGGGTTTTCTCTGGAATTCTCTTCATACATAAGAGGGAATCTCATGTGCTTGAGTTTCCTCTCTGGCCACTGTTGAGTCTCGTAGTCTTCAGCCGTGTCCACTGGGAAGTTCTTCTCCAGATTCAAGGCAAAGGGCTTATTTTCTTTGGGGGCAGACTGGGGTTCATTTTCAGCCTGCCTCAAAGCCTCAAGTATTATCCTCATCCACTCGTCTTCACTCAGAGCATCCCTCGAGCTTTCGGCCAGGTGACTTTCTTCACTGTTTTCCTTGAGTTGAAGGGGAACAGAGATGCCTTGGTAGGGGTTGTAGTCTGGGCTGCTTTCTTCTCGGTGAGCTTGTTGTCGGAGCTTTTCGATGTACTCCAGAGCCCTGATCATTTCAGGACTAGGAAACTTCTGGACATTCTCCAATCTGAGGTCTGGTTCTCTCTGAAGCAGCTGGTTTCGCTGGAAGGAAGCTGCTTCGGCTCCAGGGATGAGGAAAATTAAGTGGACGAGAAGCAGAACTGCTCCAAATTGGTGTGTCTTAGCTTCTGCCATGCCTTAAAGATTTCCTTAAAGCACAGAAAAAATGAGTTAGCACAAACGATACAAGCTAGAAGGCATGATAGGAAGGAAAGAGAAACACCTGTCACAAGGGGGAAGTAAAGAAATAATGTCATACTATGCCTAGGAAAACTATGTAAAATTCATGAATATCTCCTATATGACCCTCAAAAGCTAACCATAGGAATGTCTATAGGAAAGTGATTAGTCATTTGCATCAGGCTTGTCTGGTATTCTCTTGGTTTAAAAGAGAAAAACATTGACATGGTGGTTCTTAAATTTTGTGTCTTTCGTTTACAAACTAGTAGTTTGACATTTTTATCGTGTTTCTTTTCAATGAAACAAAGACTTTTTAAAATGTAATTACTTCAAACAGCATTTTATTAAAAGCTATCACAAAATAATTTCTTGTGATACATGCACATATACATACAATTATGTCCATAAAGTTGTGCCAAAATAATAGCCCACTTAATTTATTCTCTGAATATATGATGATATAATACAATATATTAGCGTCAATAACACTGAGTACCTAGTACATGAGTCCTGGTCAACTCACCAAACAATAGCTCCAGCAGTTAGTTAAAAACCCCTAGAACCTGGGTCCTCCCTGGTCTCAGCTAGTATGCTAAACCAAGGAAGCTTTTTTGTGGAATCCTGCTAAATTAATAACCTATACTGTTTTAAAATCTTCTAAGCTCCAATCTTCTAATAATTGTATTATGGCTGACTTGGAAAATGCAATTATGGTTATAGTTTTCATCTTCCCTCTAGTGTATAGTAAATAAACAGATGCTGCAGAGAGAACATAAGTTTACTTAACTAGTCTATTTCAAAGCTTGTGAGTGCTCAGATGCAGTTTGTCTTATGTCTGTGTCTATTTTTGTAAGGACCTGTGAAATCTTAAGTGACTCACACTGTTAGAAAAATCTTAAAATAACCACTATGTAACTCCCAATTTAGATAAACACAGACAATGTGTTGAATTCTTCCTACTTAAAAAAAACCTTCATTCATTTTTTTTCTCCAATACTTTAAAAATCTCACAGATGGATTAGTAAGTGGAATCGCTTGTACATTTCCTGTTTGGCAATGCTGATACTGGAGAAGCTATTTCAATCCTTACCAATTCTGTTGTAAACAAATGCATGTAAATAAGTTTACAAGTTTATTCATGACTTCAACTTCATCAGGGTTTTGTGATAGATAAGCAAAGTTATATGAACACAATTTTCTGTTAGATTAGACATCAAAATATTGCTTAGCAGATCTTTACTGATAATGAATGTCATAAATTTTTTAGAGCTGTCAAATGGTTGCAAGTATAGAAACTTCATTAGCATAGATACACAGACTGATTAAAATTATCACTAAGTGGGTTATTTAAGCATACAGAGAATGCTTTCAAAATAAATAAATGCTTGCTTCAAATAATTTTATTCATAAAATTCTGGGTAATATGATATACTTTAAATGAAGGTACTATCTATACATATATGTATTCTTTATATTATTTCAGAATTGATTTAGCTTTGACAATCAATTTTCACCACTGTCATTTTAAATGTAATCTATAAAACCAATATTAAGTGTATTTGATTTGAAACCATTATCTTGACATATTCTTAACACACCTTATCATGTAGATTACAAGATTGTTTGTAAAACCATTACTTTGGAGGGAGGTTTTTCTGTTGGATTAGAACAGAATGCTCATTGCAGTTTGAACCAGAGCCTGACCAGCATGGCCATTTCATCCCTGAATTCAGGTTTACTTTGGATGACACTGTTATTGCCTTTAAAACTCAAATGACTTCATTTCCCCTGTAGCATTTCTTGCAAGACATGAAGATGCTTTTAATATTCTAATATCTTATCTGGTGTTGTTTGATTTAGACTTTAATGTTCTGAAATCCAAATGGTAGGAACATTGTTTCCTCCCTGGACAGCTGTTACTGAATCCTCTTAGAGTAAAAATGTCTTTCCGATGAAGTCAGCTGGGAACATTGACACTGTAGCACTAACACATGCGAATGTATCTAATCCAAACAACTCAACTAGTTAAGATAAACAAAAATAAATGTGCTTCAGTCAACCTCTTCAGCAAAGTAACATATCAGCTTTTCCAACCAAAGCATCGTAATTACAACCATAATCTATACAGCTCTCTGTGTTTTCTTTCCTGAATTCAAAGTTATCATTTCTCTGTAATTCATAGTCACATACATACAGCCTTTCCTCCAAGGTAATAATTCACCTTTGAAAAGGAAAGAAATAAATGTTCAAAATCATTCTAAGCTACTTTCTTGGAACTAGAATTAGTGCATAATAACAGAAGCCCTTCTGGAATATACCAGTTCATAAAATAATTAATAGTTAATTCAGAGTTCCCATAAGGTGAACATCAAATAAAAAATACAAATTCAAATTGTTTGCCTCTGTGACTCATGTGGTTAATGACATTTGAATCCCTGTAAGCTAACTGTGAAGAATATTAAGCATATAAATTATATTCCTGGTTCTGTATCTGCCTCTTGGGAGAAAAACAACACATTAGGAAAAGAATCAAAACATCAGGCTTGGTTAACTTTACATTAATCGGCGTGTTGACACTAAAATCCTTAACTTTTCCACTCTCCTTGCATACAGTTTTTCTCAATAACATTATAGTTAATGAATATTCTCCAGCAATCCTGTAAATCACAGACTCTCTCATTTATGCAATCATATAGAGTATCCTTGCCTGGAAAGCAGCAGGTTGCCCTTCAGTCATATTATCAATATAAGCTTGCCAAACGGTATTTTTTCTCTCATTTGGGAAACCAAAGGAGGACACGCAATTGAGAACTTTCCAGTAAATCGAAGAGAAAGCCGTCTTACCTCGGTCTTAGAAGGCTTGGATGGCTCTAAGCCTGCTCCTCCGCCGCTGGGTGAGGTCTCGGGCAGTTTCAGCACCGGACAGCTCCTCTGCTTATAGCGAGTCTGGGCGCCTGACTCCGCATTCCACGCTGACGTCACCGGCTCAGCCTCAAACCCCAGCGCAGGCAAGCTTTTTCAAAGAATCCGAGAGAAAATAATCACTTTAGATATTTTTTTTTTCTCAGCGTTGCATGCTTACGCCACCTGTCTTATGTAGCAAAAACTACACTTTTTTTCCTTTTTTCTTCTCCTTTCATCAGGATCTCCGAGGCTCGAAAAAAAATGTTCGGCACAAATTCCCTGAGAAGAAATCTGTCAGCTAGACATGACTAATTGCAAAGCCATTTCGTTTGTGGTCTCACGCCTTGTTTAGAAAGGTTTCTTGTGACTGTTGCTGTGTCCTTGTCATAAGAGTTTTACCGATAATGACTATCTTTTTATTCTTGCCCATAAAGAAATGCGTTCTCCTTTCCTGGCGCAGCCACAATGAACAGAACATTGAGACTATGAAAGACCATATTTCATGTCATGACTCCAGGCAACATTCTTTTAAAATTCTTGTTCGTTTGAACAAAAAAAAAGGTAAGAATCTTACTTTTTATATGAGAATCAACTCAAACACCTTCAGCACAGTGTTTGAAATGCATGTTTTGTACATAGATGGTCCAGTTCAGCAGTTGATACTTCCTTATGAGAACATTCAAATCTTTAACAATATCTGGTGTTGTAAGAGATGGCTAAGAAATTGTGTGCTCAAGAAAATACATCTGCTTACCAGGAAGGGGAGAAAGGCAATTTTTTTTTCACCGTGAGAGGGGGGGAAAGAATGACATGCATATGACCGAAATCCCCTTGTCATCAAGAGTACTATAAAAATATTTTTGTTTTTTGGTTGAATAAGTTGAGTTGAATACCTTCAACAAATGAGACCAATCCATGGAATAATATGGAAGTTAACTCACAGCCTCTTGGATTTATAATTCATAGCCATGGTTGAGCTTTGCCATAAAACCTGATTATGTACTTTAATAATTTATATAGGTCTCAAATTTTAACTTCATTTTATTAAAGACGTGGGTCCTCCAACCCTCTATGTTGAAATCTATTTTGAGAACATGAAAGAATCTTGTTGTGTGAGGGCCTTTAAAAGTCTCTGCTAGTTGAACAATCACATTCTGATTTTATCTACCCACCAACTAACTTATGCTTAATGAGGTGCCAGATATATTGTGAACTTCTGGGGACAGAAAAAATGAATATAGTTTTCTGGCTTTAAGAAGAGTTTAGTCAATCAGAGGGAATGAAAGACAGATTGTTTTAATGGACTTTGGCAAGCACCAAAGAGTAGGTTAGCCAGAAGGATCTGAAAGCTTTGTCATTTACTAATTGACTCTATTTGGCAGAGAGGATGGGGCAAGACCTCCCGATAAATAGGCCTAAGCTGATCTCTCAGCCTCAGTTTTGTAAGACTTCTAGATAAATCAAAACACTGGTGAACTGCCCAAATCTTAAGAATTTAAAATAAATAGTGAAATAGTTGAAAACTTATGAAGTTCAAAGAATCTCCCAGGAGGTTGTCCTCACTGATCCCTATTTGCTTCCATCAGGTATGGATCGATTCACATGGAACTCACCGGTACATTCTAGAGTTACAGGACCAATGCACTGATGTATTTGTGCTTCACAATGAGTTTTTATAGCACGGTCGAGTGCTATGCTGAAGAGATTTGAGCACACAGGGCTTGCTTATCAAGGCAGCATCTTAGTGACATCAGATCATTCCTTGTGTCTTAGCTTTATACACATATCATATTCTCCAAGTCTTAACAAAGACCTGAATAGACAGTCAGGGTTCCACCTAGTTTTTTGTCTAGCAGTTCTCCATGTTTAGTTGAACTCACCAGTATCAACATAGCCTTAGAGAATTCCACATGGTTAGTTTTTCTTAAAGGATGAGTTGATTCGGCGTAGATCTAAAACTCCATCCAGAAAGTCATTCTTGTCCAGGTTAATTCACTCATACACTTCTGAA
The DNA here is from genome assembly GCA_902168405.1 of Peromyscus aztecus. NCBI lineage: Eukaryota > Metazoa > Chordata > Mammalia > Rodentia > Cricetidae > Peromyscus > Peromyscus aztecus. The sequence continues at coordinate 15,544 of CABHPQ010151549.1, forward strand.
CTTATTGGGAAAAGACCAAAAATCATAGTATTTTAAAGTTCTGAAAGACAGCCTCTTACCTACAAATGTCTTTAATACTTGAAAAGACAGGTTCAGTTGAGACGCCTCAGTAGAATGCTTGCTACTCAAGCATAAGGACCTGAGATCAATCCCTTGCATCCATGTAAGAGCCAGGTGCAAGGCATGTGACTTCTATCCCCAGGACTGAGACGGCAGAGACAAATAGATTCCTGGGACTTGTTGGCCAGCCAGCTTGCTAAGTCATCAAGCTCCAGATTCAGTGGGGAAAAAAAAGAAGTGGACCACAATTGAGGAAGAAACCCAGTGTGAACCTCTGATTTCTACACACATGAATACATTTGCAACCACAAGAACATACATGTGTGTACCTAGAAAAACAATCCACCATGCACGCAAACCTTTGTCAAAGTACTCAAGAAGTGAGCTGTCAGGTGTAGACCACTGAGATGGACTAGTTCCACCAGGGTTAAGATCCAGGGAGAGCCATTGGATAGGTAACTGAGCTCCCCTACCTTATGATGCTAATGATAGATTCCTTTTAATTTTGTTTGTTTGTTTGTTTTATGTGGATAGGTGTTTTGACTGAATGTGTGTCTGTGGAGTATGTCCATGCAGTTCCTGAAGAATCCAGAAGAGGGTGTGAGATCCCCTGGAACTAGAGTCACAGACAGTTGTGAGCTGCCATGGAGGTGCTAGAAACTGAACTAGGATCCTATGGAAGAACAACCAGTGCTGTTAGCCACTGAGCCATCTCTTTAGACCTCCATAGATCCCTTTTTTAATTGAGATCCATTGTATTCTATGCACCATACTTTGAGCCTAGTTTAGTCTTCCTAAAAACTACAAGAGATAACTATTTTTGGTATCTATTTTACAAATTAAGAAACTAAGGTTCTTAAATAAATAAAGGAACTATGATTTCCCAGCTCATAATTGGTAAAAGTAAGATTAAAACCTAGATCTTTCCAGAAGTATGTCCTCAGTAAAGATTATGATTCAGGCACTGACTAGGTGACATCAGCAGAGGCGTGACTATGGCATTAAAGACCCAAGACTAAAACTTGGAGGAAAATTCTCAAGGACTATCTGGTCACTGCTGAGGTAACATAGTTTGGACTGCTATCCAGAGCAACCCAAAGTCAAAACAACAATTAACAGTGGATTATCTCTTTGATGTGAGAATATGTACTGTCTCCTAAACGGCAAGATACTTATGAATTTTGGAAAACACTGTTCACCAGCCTGGTTTCTTTTTAATAGTTTCTTCAGTGTGTCATATTTAACCTTCTCTAAGTCGTGAAATTTTCCCCAGTACTTATTGGTTTCTAAATGGAGCTACTCCCCATGAGAAATCTCCTTAGAGAGGGAACTAAAATGGAATACTATGTGGAAAGCAACCTCTTTATGGACGGGAAATAGTTGAGCATGTGCAAAGCACTAAAAATAACCTAGACATATCTTACAGTGCTGAGCCTGAGAGAAGAACATTCCAAACATTCCTTACAAAAATTTAATTTTCAGTTCAGTCTGAGTTTCCAAGTATCATAGCCTTCAAGAAATGAATCTCTGTATCATGAACATTTTCAACATAATTATGCACTATGTAAGATAACGGTTTTTACTAAATTAGCTTGCAGCCTCACCATGGTGCCACCAAGTTCAAGCTAATCATTCACAATTTAGGTAATTAGACTCGACTAATTTATTTCTATCCTCAGAATTCCTTCAAATTTTGGTCACTTTATTGTGATATTCAATTTCATATTCATCCAGACCAAGATTTTAATTTTCCTATCATTTTTACGAGCAGTCCCCTACCTTAGTAATTATTTAACATAGGACCTTTCTTCCACTTCATTGCCTTTCTCATTTCATTTCAATTTATATGAAACCAATTAAGATCCTGAAAGCCAATGTGTCTTAGAAGTCCCCATTCTCTCTTCTTCTCTAGTCTGCTTCCTTCCTTGGCCTTCCGTCTCTTAAGAGAGACGCCTCTGGGACTAGGGCTCCATCGATGATACCCATGAGTTAAGGCCCTCCTAAGGTCTCCAGGCTGTGAGTGGCAGGGGAGGCTGAGCCTTCCAGACCTCGGCTAGCTTTCATTGCTTACTCTCACCTCTCTGTCTCCCTCTGACTCCTTGGCTCTTCCACCTCTGGGACCACTTCTGTACTCCCCGGCTGTTTTGCTTCCATGTCTGAACTTCTTTTAAGAATTCTATGTTTACTTTTTTAAGCAAATGTTCTCGTCATAAGATAGAGTTTAAAAAAAAAAAAAAAAAACAAAACCTCACTCTACATGAATAAGGGGCTGGAGAGACGGCTCAGCCGTTCAGAGTGCATGCTGTTCTTGAAGAAGACCCAAGCTTGGTTCTCGGTACCCACATCAGATGGTTTTTTGTTTTTGTTTTTGTTTTTTTTGTTTTTTTTTTTTTGGTTTTTCGAGACAGGGTTTCTCTGTGTAGCTTTGCGCCTTTCCTGGAACTCACTTGGTAGCCCAGGCTGGCCTCGAACTCACAGAGATCCGCCTGCCTCTGCCTCCCGAGTGCTGGGATTAAAGGCATGCGCCACCACTGCCTGGCCACATCAGTTGGTTTGCCAGTGCCTGTAATTCCAACTCCAGAGGAACTGACACACTCCTCCAGCCTCTGTGGGCTTATGAGCTCATGTGCACACACCCACACAGAGACACATACACATAATTAACAATAAAATTTTTAAAAATAACAGTGAAGTATTTTTCTACCTCCCTTGAAAGGCCATGGCCCATCAAATTTCTGTTTAGAGAGAAAAAAAAAACAGAAACAGGATATGTTTTTATTTAATTTAATTACTATACCGTAATTCCACAGATAAAATCCCATTGCTTCTGAGAAGTGGAATCTCTGTCCGTCATTCTACCCCTGTGCCTAGCCCTGACCTGAACCTTGGATATAAATCCTGGCCAAAAGTAGAGTGTGTTTAGTTGATTCTCATTTCTCCTGCCAAAGCTTCACACAGTTCCTCTTGGAAGTTTTTAACGCTCTCAAAGTGTCTTTATGCAAATGAACTGTCTTTACTCATCTAAGCTGCAAGGCATGCTGGTAAATCACATTTAGACTATTTTTTTCTTGAAAGGAAAATTTTCTCACTAAACTATGTTTTCCTATACGTTCCCTTATTTGGCAAAATGTTTTCCTAGTAGTTGAGTTAGGAATTGAACATATAAAGTAAAATGAATCCCTTTTGTTAGCATTATTTTTTGGGATTTTGGTACTTGCTTGCCAATTTACCACCTTCTGGCTGGCTCTAGAAAAAGTCAGTATCATTTCCGGCTTCCTCTACCTCTGGACTGTTTTTCTTTGTGCAATAGGAATCTGTTGTAAAAATGACCTTGCATTTGTCTACATCGTTATTAAAATGTGCCTTTCTCATAAACCGTCAATGACAACTTTGAAGCTAAACAAAGCCAGGCTTTCCTCTCCATTGACTTTGGATTCTGGAGCCATCTGGTGCTTGGAGGAAATGCAAGTATCATTCTCTCAGTCTGATACCATGAATATTTGGGCATCTGCTCCCTCAGTAGATTTCAGGAGGCAAGTTTGTGCCCTGGAAGTTAATTATTTTGCTTAAAATGACCGAGAATGTTTCAGTCTTTCAAATTCTCCTGGCATAACTGTTTTGTGAATCAATGATTTCATCATTTACATGCAAACATTTCAATAGGGATATTTTCTGCTTGAAAAAGGAAGTCACCTACCTACACTCTCCTATCCCTCCTTTTAATCAGCAGCCCAGGGGGACATAAGAGTACTCAAGATTACAGCACAGCGTCTTCAGAGTTAAATTCAGCATTCTCTGTCCATGGCTCCCACAGATTCTCCAGACGACTTTTCACAGTTCACTCAACCTTGGCTGGGAGTGCAGATGTTTACTCCCTCAGAGAAAGGACTCCATTACTTCTAGATGTGGCACATTTGCATATAGACAACGAGGTGGGGGATGCATAAAGGTTCCTGGCCCCAAAGCTTTCTCTCCCCAAAACCCAGCCACTGTGAGTTGTTACAGGCTTTTTTTTTCTTTTTGCCTCTGCACACCCTCCTCCTATATACAAGCACTTTGGTAAAGAATGTTATAATGTCTTGCTAGGACATGATGATAATTAAAGAAGGTCTGTGCATGTCCAACATGGACATGATTGTTTTTCAAGTATTTTAACAATCTACTAGTGACTGCGTCTACTGAAAGAGGACGTACGAGCAAGAGGGCCAACAGTTCCCCAATGGGCAGGAACCCAACGCCTCCAAGTGCTTCCTATGCCAATTTTAGACATTATTGTTAAGTGCTGAGTACTTTCCCCTCTCACCATGGATTCCAGTTCTGAACTCAACCTAGCTTTCTGAGATCAGGCTCATCAACCTCCCCTACTAGCTTGCTTCCCGTAAGTGAAATGGTTCTGTTAAATTTTCTTCAGGCGTCACAGTGCTGGTTCCTAACCCAAAGGTACATTCTTTTTGATTTAATGCAATATAAGACTAAAAATTACATCTCACTCCCAGTGAACATCCTTCCTTCCAGTCTCTCTGCTCCTTGAATACACACTGCCTGCTTTTCTTTGGCCAACCTTGTGTTCCAAAGGAAGCTCATTACTCAAGAGAACCTTTGTTGACTAAGCCAGTGGTGCTGGCTAGTTTTATGTCACCTGGACACAAGCTTAAGTCACCTGAGGGGAGGGAGTCTCAATTGAGAAAATGCCTCTGCAAGATCCTGTAAGGTAAGCCCATAGGGCATTTTCTTAATTAATGACTGATGGAGGAGGCCCAGCCCATCGTGGGTGGGAATGCCTCTGGGTTGATGGTCTTTGGTTTTATAAGAAAGCAAAATGAGCAAGCCAGAGTGAGTAAACCAGTAAGCAGTACTTCTCCATGACCTCTGCATTAGCTCCTGTTTCTGGGTTCCTGCCTTGTTTAAGTTCCTGTCCTGACTTCCTTCAACGATGAACAGTGATGAGGAAGTGTTAGACAAATAAAGCTTTTCCTCCCCAAGTCGCTTTGGTCATGGTGCTTTATCACAGCAATAGTAATCCTAACCAAGACACCGGTTTCGTGGAAACTCGTCTGTCTCACAACACGTACTTATTACACTTTAGTGTTGTAGTTTCCTCTGCTATTGTTTGCTTAGTTGGTTTAGTATCTCCTATCTCAGGGACCTTGTTTTGTTTCTCGCACATTATACACAGGATCTATCCAAACCCATGCTTTAAAATAATAACATTTTCAAGCAAACCCATCAGTGGCTCAGTCCCTTACCTTCTTCTCAAGTCCCTTACATGACTAATTAAAATAGCTGGCCCTCAGTTTCAACCATGAGACCATTATCTCCCAGCTCACTCCTGTATTCCTTCCCATTCCTTCTACTCTCTCATGAAAGGACCAAGCAGATACTCTTAAGTCTTCCCTCAGAGATTGGGCCTCAATTTCAGTTTCCTGAGACTTGAGCAAGCAGTTTCTGGGAGGGCCATGAACAAAAGACATAGTCCTTGCAGTAGCTCCCTTTCTGCATGTACTCTGACTGCTCAAAGTTCAGCCAATTGTTTACTGTCTAGGACCCCTCACCAACTTAGAGCTATGTGCATGAGTCAAGGACAGAGCCTGGGCCACTAAGTCAGCCCCCCCCTCAACCAGTCAGTATGTGCTAGGCCAGTCAGTCTCCATGGCAGCTCAAGGACAAAGCCTGGGACTTGTCCAAGCCTGCACCAAAATGATAACTCTACCCCTCAACCAGTAAATTCAAAGGTTACATAACCTCACCCAATCCTATGATGCAAAGCCTTGTACCACCCTGCTTGCAGGTTTTCCCTTTAAAAAACCCCTCATTCTGAGAGCTCAGGGCCATCCTCCTCCACCCACTGTGTCACAGTGTTGGACACAGACCAAGCCCGAGCTTGCTTGTAATCAATAAACCCCTGTGTGTTTTGCATCGGATATCGGCTCTGTGGTGGTCTTGGTGGGGGGGGGGGTCTTGCAACATGGGCCCAACACTCCCACATGACTTAGTCCTCAACTTTTGCTAATTCTTGCACCTTTCTGATATATCCATTCTCTGATATTTCCTTATGTTTAGCTAGTCAACATTTTCTTCCCTGCCTCTCCAGTGTCTCTCACTTATCTCCTTTCATGCATGTCTTTTTACTCCAGGAAATTAGATGTTGACACCTTAAGAGAAGTAATTTCTATTTCTAACCTGAATCAGGACTTAAGCGCTATTGATTGGATGACTGAGATGTTCAACAATAATTTTTAAAAAATCAATAATGTAGTTTATATCAGTTGACTATTAAGTACAAGAAAGGGAGTCAATTCCTAAATACATCACAGCAAATTATATTTAATATTTTTCCATCCTGAGTCTCTACTGATTTACTGGTGTTTACTGGGATAACTTCCCACAATTCAGAGTCTTCCACTGTTTTGTTGTTGTTGTTGTTGTTTATTTGTTTGTTATTTTATTTGGCATTTTGGTTTGGTTTGGGGTTGTTTGTTTGTTTGTTTGTCTTTGCTTCCCGTGTCTTTCTGGCTCTTTATCCTCTCTATTTTCTCAGTTTCACATTCATCTTCCTCCTTTGCCCAGAACATATTCTACCTCCTCGTCTCTATCATTTTGATTCATTTAAAATGTTTTTCTTGGTTCATCTCCTTAATTAAATCTTTCTTAATTAGTATCCAAACCCCGTGTTTATGTTGAGAATATGATGTGCTTCCCCCAACACACCTCCCACACAAGCAGCTTCAGAGAGATACAGAGATGCTTATGTGAGTCTCATGATTATAAGATGGTGCGGCTCTCAGTACTGGCCGCCAGATATTCGTGTTTCTCCTTGCTTTGGGGTCTTCAATCAGCTCTCACTTCTTATACCCTGAGATCAAGAGGTACCACCTGACAAGTTGTAGCCAATGAGCTTAGCACAGAATGACATGTCATAACACTCACTTTCCTTCACCAGAGGCAGGCAAGGTTGGAGGTGCTGACTAGTCCACATGACTTGGTCCCTGAGAGTCTGCCAGGGACAGATACCTTCCAGATCTTTCACAACTATGAAGAGTGAACAAGAAATACAGCTGTTTAAGCAGTTAATCTCCATGGGTTGTTTGTCACTGCATATAATCTAGTCTTTCCTGGCGGTTAAAAATGTTGAATTCAGTTGTTGTGGAGCATCTCTGTAACACATCTACGTCTCTGTCCTTCAGGTACGATCTCACTCAGAGCAGCACAGAGAAACCAGGCTTTTATCTTGTTTTCTCATGGAGGTTCTTCTCCTCTAGGGTGCCTTAATGGCTCCCAGAGGATAGACATCACATCCACAGGGCTATTACAAATGACTTTTCTCCTGGTGTAGACATTGCATTAAGTAACACCATTTTTTTGCAACCTCAGCTCATTTCTTATACAATCCTCTTGGATGTATAAAGAGAAACTTGATTGGGGGTTAGTATATCTTCCCCATTTTTCAATGCTCGAAAATCCTCTTTCTTGGCCCTTTCCCGAAGCTTACAGGATCTAACCAGATATTTACTAACATTTTCACATTTTGTTGGCTTTATGGTTTGTACTGGTATAGGCGATAAAATTCTCAGGTTAAGACACTGATATAAACCTTTTATTTAGGTTTCATAAGACATTTGACACAGAAAAAATATTAATAGTACAGAACATAAAGTAATGCTCAGACAAAGTAATGCTTCAAGTGTCTGATTTTTCTGGAAATATTGTTTTATATGGTAGCTTAACCTTGGATCCAGCTTAAAGTCCTTTTTTTTTTAATTCAAATCTATCAATTATCTATTCTCCCTTTATTATTCTTCCTGTATCCAAGATATTAAATGTTCTAGGGCTTCAAAATAAATCTGTAAAGGAACAGCTTTGTTCCACGGCAAAATGCACTGGAGAACAAATTCATTAGTGATTCAGGAGCGATTTTCTAGAACTGAAGGTAGAATTCTGGATTTCTAGCAGTGTGTCCTTAAGCTGCTTCCTCAACCTCCCTTGGCCTCAGTTTCTACATTTGCCAAATGAAGGACGTATTAGCAAGACTGAGGGCCTCAGAGGATGGCTGAAAGGACTCAATTATGCAAGCAAGGTAGGGAGCCTTTGGAAAGTTCCAGGCATTCAGCAGAGGCACGCCTGATCATCATTCATCTCCCACTCCCAGAGAATTCACTGAAACAGGGCCTGCTGTACCTGAATGTTAAAACTGTAACCAACCTAAAAAAATAATTTCCTTGGTACTGATGTGATTAGAATCGATTTCCGGACTCAGGCGAGCCATGGGCAACTTCTCCTCAATTACAAGCAGGAAAGGGAGAGACGTCTGCGTGATTGCTGGAGGCAGGCTCCACTCGCTGGCATGGGGAGGTGGTGCGTCTTGGGGAGGTTGCAGAGGGTCCAATCTGCCTTGACTTCAGCCAGGCTTGGCGTCAGAAGGTTGGATTTTTAAGTGAAAACGGAAAGCTAAGTGAGTCACGCTTCTCTGGGGCTGTGTGCGCAGCGCCGAGGAATCCGAGGCAGAGATGAATGAAAGCGAGCGAGCCCCTCATTCAGACCCCTCAGCCCAAGGCCGGCTTCACGGCTTTAATCGTCAGTCTCTGTATAGCCTGGCTTGGGGGAAGCAGTTTGCTCATTACACATTCATAGAGACACAGCCATTCATTACATTTCTCCCCTGGCTCTGTCCTAATGAGGCTCCGGAGCAAGGCTTAAATGTCACGACGCTTTTGCGTCTTCTGAAGGAAGAGATACAGGATGCTGATGACGCAGTCACACTGAGTAATCGGGAAGAGACCTTGCATACCACCCTGGGGATGATAGCCATATCGAAGACTGCCAGTCATGTTGGCTGCTCAGCCAATTAGAGGAGTCTGGGTGAATGAATCTCTTCAGAGTCCCTTTTTGGGTATCTGTTTCCTGACCCTAGCAATACAGTCTCTAAATTACCTGTGTCTGGCTGGCTAGCATCCATCTGCTGAAGATGGAGACAGGTCTTTTTGAAATAGCAACCCAAAGCGGGATAAATTCCTATTTTCCTATTGGAATGGTGGAGTTCTTCCCCCTGAACTCTGCTTCATTAATCTCCATCTCTGCCAGAAGCCAAGAATCATCCATCTATTAGAAGGAGAGAAACAGTTAACGGGCAGACTTTGGTGCCAGCCTGCCTGGGTTAGAACCCTCCCTCTGTATTTTAAGCAGTGAGGAGCCCTGAGCCGCTTCATGATTTTCTGTGTGCCTCTGTTCCCTTTTCTATGAAACAGTAATCATCAGAATAGGAGCTTTGTGGGGTTTTGTACGGCTTCAACAGCACAGCAAGCATTCGGTAAATACAGCATGATTATTACAGAAACACGGTTAATGATGATTATCTTTGTGCCAATGTGCCCCTAACATGCATCATATTAGGATACAGGGTGGGAAGAGTGGAAGACTGTTAATCACTGCGGTCTGGGGCAAATGTGTAAACAGAAGCAGTGATGTAGAGGGACACCACGACTGGTATTGCCTAGAAGGGAGGGAGATACCAGGGAACCTTTGGATTTAGCCATCAAAGCTAGCCAGAAGCTGGCCTGGAGGATAGAAACGTGTGTTTCATCTTAGCTTCCCTCGCCAGTCTGGGTCTAGTCCTACTCAGTAGATACGAGTTCTGAAGCCTTCTCTCGGGGCTACACCTTTGCTCCTTCAGCTGACATTGCGTATTGCAGGAGCTCGCTGTTCCCCTGAGCCCAAACATGTCAAGCCAAGTTTAAAAAAAAAAAAGTGTCCAGACTTTTGACAGAGAGGTCACGGTATTTTGTCAATATATCCCAGTGTTTGGGCCTTAGAATTTTCTCCTAGAGTTTTTACCAAGTAGCCATAATGGAACACTAACTGCTTTTCAGAAAGTCTTAGGTGAGGAAAAATAAAATGTGTCTGTAATTACAGCACATGTTTAATAATTTTAATATGTGCTACCTCTTTTATAATTACTATATCTTTACAGATAACCTATTGAGAATATTATATAATAAGTTATATTAACTTATCATTTTGAGATTTAAAAAAAAAGATTGACGATTTCTTCTGTTCATACAAATACCATTATAACCTTGTTGATAAAGAAACCGAGGCTCATGAATAGACAGAGGCAACCTGTGGTCAAACTATCTAGTTTTGATTTTTGGAAATACCTCTTGATCCTTCCTATACCTGTAAGGGTATTGGGAGCTTAAATGGAGTCCTATGTAAGGCACCTGGCACCTGGGCAGGTTGCAATGTTCTTTTGTCTGTAACAAGTAGCCCTAGGTGAAGGAAGGAAGGTGGAATAATCAAGCCATCCCACTTCTAGGTAATCAAGGGGTTGGGGAATCAGGAATGGGGCCTCATGGCAGGTACTCCAGGCAGAACACCAGATCTGGCACTTTTCCAGAAATTAGAAAGAAAGAAAGAAGCATTTTTCAGTAGCAGTTCAGCAGAAGGCTAGTTTGGAGCCAAGAAAGTCAACCTAAATCAATCATGATGGCTCATGGAGGTGGCCAGGAGGGAGAGGCTAAGCAAGAATGTAAATGAGCAGACTGTGCAAATCTGGGGTCCATGAGAAACAGAACCTGGAAGGGCCACTGAGGTACAAGACAGGGCAGCTGGCAGGGATATTTACTTTGATGTTGCTTTTCTCTCAGTGGCTGCTTTTCTCCTCCTCACCCCCATTCTTGCCATGCAGCCCACGCTAGCACCAAACCCAAGATTCTTCCGTCTCCCGAGTAAGCACTAAAGGCATATGCCACCAGGCCCATGGGGCTCCTTGTTGGCTTTCTACAGATCTAGAGTAAGCCTGTCAGGTTTGCTTAAAGTGACCACTAAGAAGTTGACAAAAACTGCCAGGGCAAAGCGTAAGAAAAACATCAAGTAAAGAATAATGTCAAGAGCAGCCCATGGGTGATGTCACTGACAGCCATTTCCCAGAAGGCATAGGGATTGGGTTGTTTTCCAAGATATTGCGCTGGTGCTGTCTTTTCCTGAATGCCCCAGGCCAGCTGCAGAGAGCTGAGCATCGTGTTATTTGTACTGAATGTCAACAGGAAACCTTAGCACTGTTGATATTATGTCTCTAGCATCCAATGCCACTATTTTATTCAACTTGAAAATGTGGTGGTATTGTGTTCCCCAAAATATTGTGCACGCTAATAAACTTATCTGGGGTCAGAGACAGAACAGCCACAATATTAAACATGAGGATAGGCAGTGGTAGCACACACCTTTAATCCTAGCATTCCAGAGACAGAAATCCCTCTGGATCTCTGTGAGTTCAAGGCCACATTGGAAACGACCAGGCATAGTGACACACGCCTTTAATCCCAGGGAGTAGTGGTAGAAAGCAGAAAGGTATATAAGGCGTGAGGACCAGAAACTAGAAGCATTTTGGCCTGGTTAAGCATTTGACTGGTTAAGCATTCAGTTTTTCAAGCAGCAGTTCAGCTGAGAGCCATTCGGAGATGAGGACTCAGAGGCCTCCAGTCTGAGGAAGCAAGACCAGCTGAGGATCTGGCGAAGTGAGATAGCTGTGGCTTGTTCTGGCTCTCTGATCTTCCAGTGTTCACCCCAATAACTTGCCTCAGGTTTGATTTTATTAATAAGACCATCTAAGATTTCTGCTACATGAAAATGTGATCAGTTGGTGAAATAAATTTAACCTTGAGGATTTGGTGGTCATGTTTTAAATAAGTCGATTCTCCCAGGAATAAATCTATATCTAACCAGAGATTGCTGGACCATACTTGTTGGCTTCACATAACCTACCTGATGAATATTCTTCCTCCAAGTCTCCCACATACCCTGGGAATCTCTGCTAGAAACACTTCCCTCTCTCAACAACCATTACTGATAGTAACTACAAAATCCAGCAAAGCAGTCACTGGCTTTGCTACATTCAGATTTGCATTGTTTTTGTGATCGCCTTTCTTTTTTTTTAACTGTGCAGTCAACTCCAACCAAGACTACAGGCCTCTTTAAGAAGGGAAGAAGAAGGGCGTGCGTGCGTGCGTGCCTCCGTGCCTGCGTGCCTGCGTGCCTGTGTGCGTGTGCGTGTGCGTGTGCGTGTGCGTGTGTGTGTGTGTGTGTGTGTGTGTGTGTGTGTGTCTTGGGAGAGAGGGACTATACCTCATCTTGGCCCATATAAGCCTATCCATCTATGCTTACATCTTAGACCTCAGACTTCGGCCACCTTCAGTAACAACTACATTGAAACTACGCTGTGAGAGGGACAAGACGTGCCATTTAGGTGACCTTCCGCTCATGCATGCTCTCATTCATTCATTTGCCTGCTGATTAAATTATTCAGAAAGACACCATGCTACCTGCCTGTGTGCTTAGATCTTACCGAGTGGCTAGGCCTGAGCAGATGCATCCAGTGGGTGATAAAAGGACGGAGGCTGGAGCGTTGGTACCCACCAGCGGGATGGGGACGCATCATGGATTCGTCCGGGCTTCATTATTGTCAAACATTCTGAGGAGAGAAAGGAAAATAAATGATAACAAGAGGGAAACAACTGGGGCAGCTGTGTGCAGAATGAATTTGCATTTTAATGAGAACATTTAATGCCTCAAGCCAGAACTTTTAACTAAGCTGTAAGTTCAGACTTTCAAGCAGCTTGAAACATGAGAGACATCCTATCAAGTTGGCTGGGGTGACATCAGCTTCAAGACCACCCTCCTAGAGAAGATAGCTCACTGCTGGAAAGGAATCTGCTCCAACCCTACCAAAGGGATTCTTATCTCTACACATAATGAAAGAGACCGTCTGAGTTGTTTGACCTGAAATTTCAGGCTGGCATGTGACAGAAGACAGACACACTGCCCTGTGTCCTATCCAGTTCTAGATCCCTGACCCTGTAGAGTTCAGGAGACATTTTGATGGGGAGTGTTTTTCCATTGTCTTTTGAAGACAGGATCTTGTTCTAGCTCCCAGCTAGTCTCCAACTCCTTAGGGAGCCCAAAGATGACCTTGAAATTTTGATCTTGCTGCTTCTTTTTTTTAGTCCCAGAAAATTTTTATTGAGTTAGAGTTTCATGTATATGTGTATACATATAATGTATTTTGATCAAATTCAACCTTATTGTTTCCCCAATT
>CABHPQ010151550.1:0-13236 GCA_902168405.1 Peromyscus aztecus
AACTACTTTCATATGTTAAGGAGTACCAGGACACAGTCACAATCAAATCAACGCAAAGCAAACTCCAAAAGTGTAAATAAGTCAACATCCAATGTCTAAGATTCACTCACAATCTTCCTTGCTCTTCCAAAAGTCTCCTTGACTTCTCTGACTCTGGCATCTGCAGCACACACAGCTTGTCTTCTTGGCTCAACTCTTCTGCTGCTGCTGTTCTTGGTCATCCCAACGTACTGGCATCTACAAAATGCTGGAGTTCCTTGCTGCAATTTTCACCAATAGCCTCTCCTGGGCTCTCTTCAGGGATTCCATCCCTGCCACACTGTGCCAAGCCTCAGCTGCTTTACACGACCCCTTCATGCTTTCAAAACCAGTACCACATTACATTTGGCTGCCTGTGCAAGGAACACAGCTTCTGTGTACAGAATCTGAGGAAACATTTCCCAGAAGATTTCATCTCAATGATGCTGGTCTCTTCTTAGTCACAGCTGACCAGTATTTATTGTCCCAGTAAACAAAGGTTTTACTTCATTGGTTCTGCTCTTTTATTAATCACAGCTGGTTCATCAGCCTTAGCTAACCAAAACCACATATTCTTAACCCGAAATAGCAAAAGGCCCTGCTAGAATCTTTAAACTTCCCTCTGAAACTTCAAGAGTCAGGACATTATCTGCACTGATCTCAATATTCTGATCTTCCAAGCTCTCATAGAACATCCCACTGAGCTCTCAATATCCAGTGGCTTTTCTAGCCTGTAGTTTCAAAGTCCTTCTACAATCCTCCACAAACAACGTGATCAGTTCTGTCACAGTAATACCTAGTATTCTTATATGAATTTGTCTTAGTTAGGACGTCTACTGCTGCAATGTAACACCATGAACAAAAAGCATGCTGGGTAGGAACATATTTATTTGGCTTCCATTGTACTGTTTATCATCAAAGGAACTCAGGACAGGAACTCAAACAGGGCAGGAGATTGGAGGCAGGGGCTGATGCAGAGGCCATGGAGTGATGCTGCTTACTGGTTTGCTCTACATGGATAGCTAAGCCTGCTTTCTTATGGAAAAGGACCACCATTCCAGGGATGGCACCACCCACAATGCACTGGGCCCTCCACCATCCATCACTAATTAAGAAAATGTCCTATACATTTGCCTACAGCCCAATTTTATAGAGGCATTTTCTTCCTTGAAGTTCTCTCCTTTCAAATGACTTTAGCTTGTGTCAAATTGACATAATACTGTCTAGCTCATTATCTATAGGCTCATATATATGAATGTTTAGTCATCAGGAAGTGACATTACTAAAGAAGGGATAGGAGGTGTACCCTTGTTGAAGTAAGTGTGGCTTTTCTGGCAAAAGTGCATCACTGGGGGTGAGCTTTGAGGTTTCAAAGGCCCAAACTAGGTCTGTTGAATCTCTCTCTTCCTGCTACCTGTGGATCTTTACATAGAACTCTGCCACTTCTCCAGCACCATGTTTGCCTATATGCCTCTATGTTTCTAATCATGCTGCTAATAATGGACTAAACCTTTGAAACTGTTAGCAAGCCCCCAGTTAAATACATTCTTTATAAGAGATTCTATGAGCAAATGCATCATGATCATGATGGGAAACCTGCAGACATGACCAAACCACACTAGTGAGAACTCATGAAAGTTGGATCAGTCGCTGTGGAGACTGCATGGCACTGGACTAGGCCCTCTGCATGGCAAGACAATTGTATAACTTGATTTGCTAGGGGCTGGGGGGGCTGGCAGTAGAATCAGAATCCATCCCTAGTGCATGAGAGGGCTTTTTGGAGCCCACTACCCATGACAGGATACCTCATGCAGCCTTGAGGCAGGGGAAAGGGCTTGGACTTGCCTCTACTGGATGTGCCTCCCCCTGGGAGGCCTTGCCTCTTGTGGGGGGAATAGGGGTGGGTTGAGGGGGAAGGCTGGGTGGGCAGGAGGAGGGAAGAGGGGGATCTCTGATTGGTGTGTAAAATGAAAAAAATTCTTAATAAAAAAATGAAACAAAAAGAGTTGCTGTGGTCATAGTGTCTCTTCACAGCAAAAAAGTGGCTAAGACAGTTACCATATAAATATCCATATTATATTTACCCTAACATGAAGGGATTTGGAAAATAAAGCCAAACTTTAGACTGGGAATGTTTTTTCAACACTTGTCAAAAGGAAGATGGAAAACAGTTAATAGGTAAGCCAGGATCTCTACCACTTCCATAGAATATCTAAGAGTCTGATGAAGATTGAAAATGACAGTCTTATACTGCTGGAAATGGAAGCTCAAAACACATTAATGATGAACATGGTAACAAAAAGACTATGGAAAGTGGTTGATGTGAAATAGTATAATAAAAGCTACTTCAATACCAAGAGACCTAATTAGTTTTAGCCCATTAGTTAATAGCCCAAGCTTCCCTTTGTAGTTATTAAGAAAATCTGAAGAAATTACTTTTTAAAAACTTTTTAAAATATCAAAGATTTCCCAAATCAAAAAGAGTTCATAGGGCTTAGACATAGTAAGAGAAAGTATCTAAGTGACAAGCTTGACATTTAAAAACATGTTTTACCCAACAAAAGTACCAGTTATTAAATTTATAGTTAAAGTTGAGCTGTTTGAGAGGCATAACCTGTGTCCCCATACCCCCACCCATTGCAGCCCCAGTTGCAGGCCAGCATGTAAATCTCCTGCAAGCAGGGCTGACCACCCTCCCCCTTCAGACCCTGTAATCTACAAGCCCCACTCCATCCCCCAGACCCACCCATCCCCGCAGACTGTAGCTGCTCCCTGAAACATAGACTCCACCAGCTCTGATTGGACCAAGAGGTAGGCTCTCCAAGTGAGTCACCCCAGGCTTTAGGCCTTAGGACCAGTGGTACAACCCATGTCCCCATACTCCCACACATGGTAGCACCAGTTGCAGGCCAGCAGGCAAGAATGCTGCAGTCAGGCCTAACCACCTCTTCCATCAGACCCTGTAATGTAAAAGCCCCCACTCCATCCCCCAAACCCACCCATGTCCCAAGACCACAACAGCTTCCTGAGACAGACTCTGCCAGCTCCAATTGGACCAAGAACCCCAGTTGCAGGCCGGCAGGGAAGACTACTGCAGGCAGCCCTGATTATCACCACCCCCATCAGACCCAATAATCTAAAAGCCCCACTCTGTCCCCCAAACCCACCTATCTCCTGAGACCTCAGCTGGTCCTTGAGACACAGATTCCACCAGCTCCAGGCTCCAATTGGACCAAGAGTGCTGATTGGACAAAGAGTAGCTCCCTGAGACACAGACACTGTTTGTACCAATTGGAGAAAAAGATAGGTAGATGTCAATGCAAGAATACATTCAAAAACAATAAAGAGCAATATGGCACCACCAGAACCTAGTTATTCTACTACAACAAGACCTGAACATCCCAACATAGAAAAAGCAGAAGTAAACAATCATAAAAAAGACTTTATGAAGATAATAGAGGCCTTTAAGGAGGAAATTAAAATTTCCTTAAAGAAATCAAGGAAAAGACAAACAAAAAATTGGAAGAAATTGATAAATCCCTTTTTTAAAAAAGTCAAGAAAACCAAGAAAAAGCAACCCAACAGGTGAAAGAAACAGTTCAAGACTTGAAAATTGAAATAGAGGCAATAAAGAAGACACAAACTGGGGGATTGCAGGAAATATAAAATTTGAGTAAACAAACAGGAACTACAGATGCAAGCATAACCAACAGAATGCAAGAGATGGAAGACAGAATCTCTGACATTGAAGGTACAATTGAGGAAATAGATTTGTCCATCAAAGAAAACATTAAAGCCAACAAAGTCATAACACAAAACATCCAAGAAATCTGGGACACCATGAAAAGACCAAACCTAAGAATAATAGGAATAGAAGAAGGAGAAGAATACCAGCTCAAAGGCACAGAAAATATATTCAACAAAATCATGGAAGAAAACTATCCCAACCTAAAGAAGGAAATGCCTATGAAGATACAACAAGCTTACAGAATATCAAATAGACTGTACACACACACACACACACACACACACACACACACACACACACACAGTCCCCTTGCTACATAATAATCAAACCACTAAGCATACAGAATGAAGAAAGAATCTTAAGAACTGCAAAGGAAAAAGGTCAAGTAATACATAAAGGCAGACCCATCAGAATAACATTCAACTTCTCAATGGAGACTCTGAAAGCCAGAAGGTACTGGGTAGATGTCATGCAGACACTAAGAGACCATGGGTGCCAGCCCTGACTATTATACCCAGCAAAACTCTCAATCACCTTAGACAGAGTAAACAAGATATTTCATGACAAAACCAGATTTAAATAATACCTATTCACAAATCCAGCCCTACAGAAAGCACTAGAAGGAAAAATCCAACCTAACAAAGTTAGATGCACCCAGAAGAACACAGGCAATACATAATCTCACACCAACAAATCCAAAAGAAGAGAAACACACATACACTACCACCAAAAAGAACAAGAATTAATAATCACTGGTCATTAATATCCCTTAGTATCAGTGGACTAAACTCACCTATAAAAAGATACAGGCTAACAGAATAGATATGAAAATAGGATCTATCTTTCTACTGCATACAAGAAACACACCTCAACTTCAAAGACAGACACTACCTCAGAGTAAAATGTCAAAAAAGACTTTCCAATCAAATGGACTTAAGAAGCAAGCTGGTGTAGCTATCCTAATATCTAACAAAATAGACTTCAAACTAAAATTAAGCAAAACAGAAAGGGAAGAACATTACATATTCATCACAGGAAAAATCTGTCAAGATGAAGTCTCAATTCTGAGCATTTATGCCCCAAATACAAGGGCATTCACATATGTATAAGAAACATTTCTAAAGCTTAAGTCACACATCAAACCCCACACACTAATATTGGGAAACTTCAACACCCCAATCTCACTAATGGACAGGTCTGCCAAACAGAAACTTTACAGAGAAATAAGGCATCTAACAGATGTTATGACTCAAATGGACTTAATAGATAGCTACAGAACATTCCACCCTAACACATAACAATACAACTTCTCAGTACCTCATGGAACCTTCCCTAAAAAACCTTCCCTTGACAACATACTTGGTCACAAAGCAAATCTTAGTAGTTACAAAAAAAATTGGATCGAAAAACCAAAAAAAAAAAATTGGAATAACCTTCTGTATTTTATCAGACCATCCATGGCTTAAAGTTAGAATTCAGCAACAACACAAATACAGATAGCCTACAAACTCATGGAATCTGAATAATGCTCAACTGAATCACCACTGGGTCAAGGAAGAAATAAAGAAAGAAATGAAAGACTTTCTAGACTTCAATGAAAATGAATGTACAACATACCCAAACTTATGGGACTCTATGAAAGCAGTACTAAGAGGAACATTCATAACTCTAAATGCCTACATAAAGAGGTTGGAGAAATCTCACACTAGCAAATTAACAGCACACCCAGGAGGAGTAAATGCCAGGAAGTAATCAAACTGAGGCTGAAATCAATAAAATAGAAACCAAGCGAACAGGACAAAAAAAATCAATGAAAAAAGAGTTGGCTACTTGAGAAAATCAACAAGATAGACAAACCCTTATCCAAACTAATCAAAATGCAGAGAGAATATCCAAATTAACAAAACCAGAAAGGAAAAGGGAGTCATAACAACAAACAATGAGGAAATCCAGAGTATCATCAAGGTCACAATTCAAAAACCTGTACTCCATAAAACTGGAAAATCTAAAAGATATCAACAATTTTCTGGATAGGTACAACATACACAAATTAAACAAGACCAGGTAAACAATTTAAATAGACCTATAACTCCTATGGAAATAGGAGTCCTTAAAAGTCTCCCAACCAAAAAATCTCACATTGTTCCACACAACAGAAACAGAAGGAACACTGACAAACTCTTTCTATCAGGCAACAGTTACCTTGATACCCAAACCACACTAAGATGCAACAACAAAAGAGAATTACAGATTAATCTTCCTCATGAACACTGATGCAAAAATACTCAATAAAATACTGGCAAACTGAATCCAAGAACACATAAAAAAATCATCCACCATGATCAAGAATACTTCATCCCAGAGATGCAGAGATGGTTCAACATACAAAAATCTGTCAATGTAATCTATCATATAAAGAAACTGAAAGAAAAAAAACCCACATGATCAACTCATTAGATGCTGAAAAAACCTTTGACAAAATCCAACACTCCTTCATGATAAAGGTGTTAGAGAGATCAGGAATACAAGGAACATACCTAAACACAATAAAGGCAATTTATGGCAAGCCAATAGTCAGCATCAAATTAAATGGAGAGAAAGTAAAAGCAATTCCACTAAAATCAGGAACAAGACAAGGCTGTCCACTCTCCCATATCTATCCAATATAGTACTTGAAGTTCTAGCTAGAGCAATAAGTCAACAAAAGGAGATCAAGTGGATTCAAATTAGAAAGGAAGAAGTCAAACTTTTGCTATTTGCAGATGATATGATAGTATACAGAACTGACTCCAAAAAGTCTCCCAGGGAACTCCTACAGCTGATAAACACCTTCAGTAATGTGGCAGGATACAGGGTTAACTAAAAAAAAATCAGTAGTCCTTCTATATACAAATGATAAATGGGCTGAGAAAGAAATTAGAGAAACACCACCCTTTACAATAGCCACAAATAATATAAAATACCTTGTGGTAACTCTAACCAAGCAAGTGAAAGGCCTATTTGACAAGAACTTTAAGTCTCTGAAGAAAGAAATTGAAGATATCAGAAAATGGAAAGATCTCCCATGCTCATGGATAGGTAGAACCAACATAATAAAAATGACAATCTTACCAAAAGCAATCTACAAATTCAATGCAATCCCCATCATAATCCCAACACAATTCTTCACAGACCTCAGAAGAACAATACTCAACTTCATATGGAAAAACAAAAAACCTAGGATAGCTAAAATAATCCTTTACAATACAGCAACTTATGGAGGCATCACCATCCCTGACTTCAAGCTCTACTACAGACCTACAGTAATAAAAATAGCTTCATATTGGCATAAAAACCAGCATGTGGACCAATGGAATTGAATTTAAAAACCCTGACACTAATCCACACACCTATGAACACTTGATTTTTGACAAAGAAGCCAAAAGTGTACATAAGAAGAAAGAAAGCATCTTCATAAAAGGTTGCTGGAATAACTGGATGTCAACATGTGGAAGATTGCAAATAGATCCATATCAATTGCCATGTACAAAACGCAAGTCTAAGTGGATCAAAGACCTCAACATAAATCCAGCTACACTAAACCTGATAGAAGAGAAAGTGGGAGGTAGTGTAGAATGCACTGGCACAGGAGACTACTTCCTAAATATGACACCAGCAGCACAGACACTGAGAGCAACAATTTATAAATGGGACCTTCTGAAACTGAGAAGCTTCTGTAAGGCAAAGGACACAGTCAATAAGACAAAACAACAGCCTACACAATGGGAAAAAATCTTCACCAACCCCAATCTGACACAGGGCTGTGTAACACGAATCTTAAAAGGTCTTTTTAATAAGAAACCTGGAGCCAGATATTGGTGTAAAAACTGAGAGATCAGAGGAATAGAACAAGTCAAGCCACAAGTTCTTACCACTAGGAAATCCTCAGCCCAAGAGAGCTACTTCCTGTATACTCACGCCTATACACCTTTATGTGCCCTGTCGTCTTACTTCCTCTCTCAGCTACATCACTTCTTCTTTCCACTCAGCTCTATCACTTTCTGTCTATCTGTACAGACCTCCAGACCTCTATGATTAACTAGTGCTGGGATTAAAGGCATGTACCACCACATCTATCTCTGTTCCCAGTGTGGCCTTGAACTCACAGAGATCCATATGAATCTTTGCCTCCTGAATGCTAGGATTAAAGATGTGTGCTACCACTGCCTGACTCTATGTTTAATATAGTGACTGGCTTTTTCCTTTGATCCCCAGGCAAGCTTTATTTGTTAGAGCATAAATAAAATATCACCACAGGGCTGGTCTCCAAAATATATAAAGAAATCAAGAACCCAGACATCAAGATACCAAATGATCCAAAATAGGCTACAGAGCTAAACAGAATTCTCAACAGAAGAATCTCAAATGGACGAAAGACATTTAAAGAATTGCTCAACATCCTTAGTCATCGGGGAAGTGCAAATCAAAATGACTCTGACATACCATCTTACACCTGTCAGAATGGCAAAGATCAAAAACACTGATGACAGCTTATGTTGGAGAGGATGTGGAGCAAGGGGAACACTCCTCCACTGTTGGTGGCAGTGCAAACTTGTATAGCCACTTTGGAAATCATTATGGTGACTTCTCAGAAAATTGGGAATCAATCTACCTCAAGACCCAATGATATCACTCTTGCTCATATACCCAAGGAATGCCCAGTCATACCACAAGAACACTTGTTCAACTATGTTCATAGCACTACTATTCATAATAGTCAAAACCTGGAAACAACCTGGATGCCCCTCAACCGAGGAATGGATAAAGAAAATGTGGTACATACACACAATAGATTATTACTCAGCTGTAAAAACAATGACATCATGAAATTTGCTTGCAAATGGATGCAACTAGAAAATATCTTCCTGAGTGAGGTAACTCAGACTCAGAAAGACAAACATGGTATGTACTCACTCATAAGTGGATAGATACTAGATGTAAGGCAAAGGATAAACAGACTACAACCCACAGCTCAGAGAAGCTAAGAAAAAAAGGAAGACCTAAGAGGGTCACATGGGTCACCTTGGGAAGGAGAAAAAAATTAGATCTTCATAAGGGGGGGCAGGGGGGTTGAGAACATGAGGTAACGGGATGGTCAAACTGGGGAAGGGATGGAGTGGGAGAGCAAGGAAAGAGATACCTTGATAGAAGGAGACATTATAGGATAAGGGAGAAACCCAGTGCTAGGAAAATTACTAGGAATCCGCAAGGATGACCCCAGATTAGACTACTAGCAAAAGTGGAGAGGTTGCTAGAACTGGCCTACCCTGGTAATCAGGTTGGTGAATACCCTAATTGTCATCATAGAGCCTTCATCCAGTAACTGATGAAAGCAGATGCAGAGATCCATAGCCAAGTACCAGGCTGAGCTCCAGGAGTCCAGTCAAAGAGAGGAAAGGATTATATAAGCAAGGGATGTGGTCAAGATCATGATGGGGAGATCTACAGAGACAACTGAATCAAGCTCATAGGAACTCACAAACTTTAGACCAACAGCTGTGGAACCTGCATGGGACCATACTAGACCCTCTGCATACACGAGACAGTTATGTAGCTTGGTCTGTTTGAGGGGCCCCTGGCAGTGGGATCAGGATATATCCCAGGTGCATAAGCTGGCTTTGTGGATCCCTTTACCTATAGTTGGACACTTTGCTCAGCCTTGATGCAAGAGGGAGGGGCTTGTTCCTGCCTAAACTGAATCTACCAGGCTTTGGTGACTCCCCACTGAAGGCCATCTGCTTTTGGAGAAGGGGATGAGGGGTATGGGAAGATGGGGGGGGCAGTGGGAGAAGGATGAGATGGGAATTTGTGGTTGGTATGTAAAATGAATAAAAATTTTTTTAATTAAAAAAAACTAAGCTGTTGAAAGCTGAGCAGATGGCAGCAACTAAGCACAGTAATAAAAAAATTGAGGTAAATATTTGCAAGGGCAAAGAGCTGTGTATCTACCTCAGGCTTAAATCTCCATAGTTACCTTCCAGGAGACAAGAGTAAAAAGCAGGAAGAGCTCTAGCTTTTTTCAGACTGGGAATATTTTAAAATGTTTTTATTCTTTCCATTTTTTTTCAGTGCTAGAGATCAAACTCAGAGCCTTCTCCATGGCAAGCAAGCACTCTACCACTGAGCAATTAGCCCCAGCCCTTTCCTATGTATTTTAGCTGGATTAAGGAAACTGTGCCTACCATAACACTAAGCACAGTAAATGTAAGTATCCTTTGGAAGAAGATATAAGACCATTCACCACAATGACCATATGTGCAATTTCACTCATATGAAATATACATATGAGACATACATTAGTTTCTTAGCTTCCTTGAAGTGGGGAATGAGGACTTAACAGTTATGGTTAAAAAGTATGGAGTGCTAACATGAGATACTGTTAACTCATATCCATTACTATGGTTAGTATGATCATTTTTGAAAATAGAATAACAAGTATTGGCAGGATTCAGACAAAAAACAGTCTTACATGTCTGCTGGGAACTTAAAATAGTTTGACTACTGGAAGCTCTTGAAAGTACGAAAAATTTAATCTATCATATAACCCCAAACCCAGTTATGGGTGTATTATTACCAGGAAACTGAAGTATATGCTTATGTAAAACCTTGTATGCAAATGCTTGAAGATTTATTTACAGCAGTCATAATTATAAATAATCCAAACATCTATGAACTGAATCAAAGATAAATGAGGTGTGGTATATGTAAACTATAGAATACTTTTTACTCGTATAAAATTTGAAGTGTTGATACATGTTACCACATGGATGAACCTTTAAAAACTCTGCTACATGAAAGAAGTTATAGCCAAATAGAAACATGTACATTATTGCATTTACATGAAGTAATCACAGTAGATGAATAGAGCATCATAAAAATAAGTTGGTGACTACCAGGCAATGGGAAGGCCATTCACATCAGTTACTGGAAATTTTGCCACTGCTAGAAGGTGTTTGATTTCTTCAGGGAGTGGTGGAAATGTTCTATAATTAGACATCAGTGATTGTTGCAAAATACTTAGAAAATACCAACAACCTTCAAATTATACACTATAATAGGGTAAATCCTATCTTAATTAAAAACAAAGTGTCAAGGGAAAAAAGTCTATGGGTCTTTTCAGTGAAAAAACTCATAAAGACATTCTATGATGGATTTATTGATGACTGTAAATTTTGTAAATATATTAAATGTGATTGACTTGAATGCATATATTGAGTTAGTTGTACATTATGTAAGTGACATGTGTGGTAGTTTGAAAAAAAATGGCCCACAAAGGGAGTGGCACTACCAGGAGGTGTGGCCTTGATGGAGGAAATGTGTCACTGTGGGGTGGGCTTTGAGGTCTCTTTTTCTAAAGCTTCACTTCCTGTTGCCTGCAAGTCAAGATGTAGGACTCTCAGCTCCTGCTCCAGCACCATGTCTGCTTGCATGCCATCATGCCCAGCCATGATGATAATGGACTAAACCTCTGAAAACATAAGCCACCCAATTAAATGTTTTCCTTTATAAGAGTTGCATGGCCATCCTGTTTCTTCACAATAGAAACCCTATCAAAGAGACAAGTTGGTACCAGGAACTGGAGTATTGCTGTGATAGGCCTGACCATGTTTTGTTTGAAGGAATATGGACTGTGGGACTATGGATTAGAAAAGCCATATGATTCTGGCTTTGGAGTCAAGGATAGAAGAAAGGAGTTATGGAGTCTCACTTCTCAACTAAGGAAAGCTGTTGAGGCCAGGTATGTGTCAGGAGTGTCTTTGAATGGAGGCATATAGAGGCCATTGCATGAAGCTGTGAAGGTAAAGCTTGGATTGTGTTGGAGACCCCAAGATGTTAGAGATGCCAGAGTCATGGGATACCTGTTAAGAAAGGCTGTTAACAGCGAGTGGAACCAGCCCAAGAGAAAAGAGTGTGTTGCTATCAACAAAGTTGAAAGAAGTTGGAGATCTAAAGAGCATTTTGACATCAGACATGGAGATGCAGGGTTTGGAGTTTGTGCAGCTGGTTTTCGGTCTTGCTTTGGTCCAATATTTCCTCACTATGCTCCTTTTCCCTGTGTTTTGGAATGGTAATATATATCCTGTGGCATTATATGTTGGAAGGATGTGGTCTGCTTTTTTACTTTGAATTTACAGGGGATTACAGTTAAGAGATTGCATGAATCTCAGAAGAGACTTTGGAATTAGAAACAAGTTTGGGACTGTTATAGACTATGGGGACATTTGAAGTTAGACAATGCATTTCTATATTAAGTTATGGCTACAAGCTTATGGGGGCCAGGAAGTGAAATGTGGTGGTTTGAATAGGTGTGGCCCCCATAGACTCATGTGTTCATATGCTTGGCCCATAGTAAGTGGAACTATAAGAGGGTGTGGCCTTGTTTGAGGAAATGTG
Source organism: Peromyscus aztecus (assembly GCA_902168405.1). NCBI lineage: Eukaryota > Metazoa > Chordata > Mammalia > Rodentia > Cricetidae > Peromyscus > Peromyscus aztecus. The sequence goes on from CABHPQ010151550.1 coordinate 12,200, forward strand.
TCATTGTGGGGGCAGGTCCCATACGCTCAATACACCTAGTGTGACACAGTCTCCTGCTGCCTGCAGATCAAGATATAGAACTCTCAGTTACCTCTCCAGCACTGTGTCTGCCTGCATTCTGCTATGTTTCCCACCATGAGGATAATGGACTGAACCTCTGGACTGTAAGCCAGCCCCAATTAAAAGTCGCTGTGATCATGGTGTCTCTTCACAGCAATAGAAACCAAAACTAAGACACATATATTAGTTTTTCTTGAGATTAGATTTATGATTAGTTTATATGTATGTATAGTTTGCCTGAACATGTATTTGTACACTGTATGTGTGTAGTACCCACAGAAGCCAAAAGATGGCATCAGATCCCCTAGAATTGGAATTGCAGAGAGTTCTTAGCTGCCAAAAAAGATTCTAGGACTCCAATCCCATCCTCTGGGAGGGCAGCCAATTCACAGAACCACTGAGTCATCTTTGTAGCTCTCTAGTAACTAATTTTAAAAGTACTCAATGTCTGTAGTCATCAGGGAAATGCAAATTAGAACTACTTTGAGACATCACTTCACCCCAGTCAGAGGACTATTAAGAAGAAAAAGGACAACAGATGTTTAAGAGGATGTGGGGAAAAGAGGAATGCTTGCTCACTGCTAATGGGGTTGCAAATTAATACAGATACTATGGACATTGGTTTGGAGGCACGACAAATATTTAAAAAGATAATTACCAAATGAGTCAGCTATATGACTTCCAAATGACTCCAGATTCTACCATAGAAGCACTTGAACATCCATGCATGTTGCTACTACATCCATAGCCTAGCTGTCCACCAACAGATGAATGACTAATAAAAATGTGGTATATACACACAAGGTTAACATTATTCAGTTGTAAATAAAAATGAAATTTGTAAAAAAAAAAGATGGGTTTGTAAAGCAAGGTGAAACCAAATTCAGAATAACAAAATCTACATGTTCTGCCTCATATGTAGATTGTAGCCTCTCTCTCTCTCTCTCTCTCTCTCTCTCTCTCTCTCTCTCTCTCTC
>CABHPQ010151550.1:13246-45770 GCA_902168405.1 Peromyscus aztecus
CTCTCTCTCTCTCTCTCTCTCTCTCTCTCTCTCTCTCTCTCTCTCTCTCTCTCTGTGTGTGTGTGTGTGTGTGTGTAAACAAGACTAAGTGTGGGCAAAGTCAGGAGACCAAGAGAGAGAGAGAGTAACAGTATTAGGTGATGAGCTAAGATCAGGGGTGTGGACACAAGGACACTTGAGTCATGGAAGAGGGAAAATCAACTGGGAGTGGGAGGTTCTAAGGCAGGAGGGATGGCGTGGCAAGGGCATGGGGAAAATGGGAGGAAGGGAAACCACAAAAATTCACTCTTGAATTTTTGAAATGTTTGAAAATGTATTATATTATCTAGCACATTATATGCTGATTTAAAAATTAAATTTAAAAATGAAGAGAAGTCAATGGCTATCACCAATTTGATGCAAAGGACAAAAACTATCTAACATGAATTAAAGTGTTATGGAAATGTTCCTTAAAACACAATGATAGTATGTGACAAAAAAAATTGAGGCAAGCCTCAACTAAAGGAAAATGAAAGAGAATTCTCTGTATAGGAGAAAAATTCATCAGAAAAATTCTATACCCTCTGCCACAGAAGGAAAGTTAGGATGGAGATTGTCAGCATTGTTTGACTTCGTTGTTGCCTGTTTGTTTTCTCAAGACAGGGTACCACTGTATAACGCTAGCTGTCCTGGAACTCTTTATATAGACCAGGCTAGCCCCAAATTCACAGAGACTTATGTGCCTCTGCTTCCTAAGTGCTGGAATTAAAGACATGGGACACTACACTTGGTTTCATTGTTTGATTTCTTAATCATACATGTACATTATATTGGTTTACTTCTTCAAAAATAGCTGATTTATACAAATGTTTCTTATAGCAGATTGTGGTGATATTTTATTTGTGCACCCCAATAAAGATTATCTGGGGATCAGAGGAAAAAGCCAGCCACTATATTAAACATAGAGGTTAGGCAGTGGTAACACCTTTAATCCTAGCATTTGGGAGGCAGAGATCCATTTGGATCTCTGTGAGTTCAAGGCCACACTGGGAACATATCCAGGCATGGTGGCACACGCCTTTAATCCCAGCACTAGTTTACCATAGAGGTGTGGAGATCTGTACAGACAGACAGGAAGTGATAGAGCTAGGCAGAAAGAGGAAGTGATGTAGATGGGCAGAGAGAGGAAGTAAGATGGCAGGACACACAAAGTGTGAGTATACAGGAAGTTGCTCTCTCTTGGGCTAAGGATTTCCTAGCAGTAAGAACATGGCTGGCTTCTTTCTGCTTCTCTGACCTTTCAGCTTTCACCCCAATATCTGGCTCTGGGTTTTTTATTAATAAGACCATTTAGCAATTCATCTTACAGTAGATTTTTTAAAAAGATTGTCATGAGCTATTGCAAGCCATGATGCAAATACAGCTAATAGCAACTGATAATTCAGATGTCAACCCACCAGAGGAATGATTCTTTGATGGGTAACACAGTCAAGCAAGGTTTAGGGACCACTGACTCTGAAAACAGTGGTTTCATCTGTGATTTCACTTCTGCAAAAACAGCTCTGGTATCTCCCCATTACCGTGCATTTTCATATGATACATGTATGTAATCTCATAATTGCATCTCAGTCTTATGGGCACATATATTTGTGGCTGGTCAAGAAGATGAGTTCTCATTGAGCTGTATAATTTTGATGTATAAAAATATACTAGAATATGCTTCATAACTAGATCTATTGTTCCACATGGACTGTAAGACACTTAGAAGCCTGTTCTCTATAATTAGCTAAGCTGACAGGGTCAGATGTAGTGTCTCTGTGGATAGATCACTAGTTGGACTTTTACAGATTATACTCAAGGAGGAAATTACAGAATATCTGGGTTGTTGAATCAAAGTCCTTCAGAGACAAAAGTGACCTGAATTGCTTGCCAGCTTCCCCCACTAGGTCCTGCTGATAACAGGACCAGCAGCTTTCCCTACCAAACTTTTAGAAGTTCATACTCTATACAAACTTCTAACCTCAGTTTATGATATAAAACTTAAACTAACTGTTTATTATTTAGGTCGCAAATAACAAATAGTCAATTAACCAATTCCAGAGAGAAATAGTTTTATGTTTAGCTAACTGCAAAAGCCACTGCCCAGGAAAGTGCCAAGCATCATGTCCCAGAGTAGGCATTGCCATGGTAAATGGCTTTCCTCCTTATCATCTCTCAAGGAATTTACTGTGACCTTGTAATTGTTGCAAAGAGTCTCCTGCTAAAAATGTGTATGTAGCCATGTAGAGAGAAGGGCTAGGAACTAGAGCTGAGAAGAATTAGAACTAGAGCAGAAGAAATTAGAGATGAATAGGAGTTAGAACTTAGAAAAAAAATTAGAGCTGTAAAGAATTAGAGCTGAAAAAGAATAAAAGAAAATGACCCTCAGATTGTGTGTGAATTTACTACAGATAAGAAACTTTTCTAAGCCCTGCTGCTCTGAAGGCATTCTTTTAGCTACCCTGGGAAGAGGTCTAAAAGCTGGACATGCCGTCCTCCTTTAAAAGATAAATATCTGTGTAGAAGAGAGAGAGAGAGAGAGAAAATATATGTGCTATGGAAGTCAGAGATCAATAAGAAGTGCTGTCCAATTTGTGGCACTCCCGGGAGTCCCTGGTTGCTCTAGGCTGGCTGGCCAGTGAGCCCCAGGGATTTGCCTTCCTTGTCTCTCCAGCACTGTGATCACAAGGACACACAGCCATGCCTGGCTTTTTATGGTGGTGCTGGGTTAAAACTTGAGTTTCTATGGTCTCATGGCAAGCACTTTACAGACTAAGCTGTTTCCCAGTTCCACCTGTCCTCTTTGATCCGCTGTCACTTCTACTTACCTTCTTGATTTACCGGCAGAGGAACTAGCTTGTCTTCATTTCTGAGAGGGTGAGTCATGGACACAACCAGGTGCCGGAGGCCCAAGGACCTCACAGTTTTCAAAGAGATGTTGTGTATTTTAGTGACGGTCACTGTGGTATTCGGGTTCTTAGTCAAGTATTCTTTTTGTGTGGGCACTAGGGCTTGTGAAGGGTAAATGGAGATGCCAGGAGCAGGCTTTCCCACAGCTGAACAATGGAGGTTGAGGAGATCTTCAGAGCCAGGAACAGGATGGAGTTCAGTTGCTAATTCAGGTACAGCTGAGGCAAAGAGAGGGAAACAAAATTCATACAATGGTATGTCCTACCAAATCCTCTGCTGTTAAAGAATGGTGTTTTCCCAGTTTTCATATGACACATTAATGCTGAAAACATATCCCTCTTGGATACCTCCCCTCACATGTCATAAAACTTCCAATACCTCTTCCTCTGTTCACTGACTGCTGTCTCAACTTCCATGCATCTATACATTATATTACACACCCCCAGCACTTCACACTTACAGCAGCACAATGAGGAACTCTGGTGTTCTCACTACTACTGGGACATATTGGTTATTCGAAGATTGGGGAACCCTAATTCCCTCAGGCTTCACTTTTCTTTTCTCTTCCCTGATATCCCTTCTCTCATATCCTCTTCTTGCTTTAGTAACAAAATTCTAATGCTCTTCCTGGTTTTTTTCCACTTAATGGAAACCAGTGCAGTGTAATGTAAAGAAGTGATATGAGGTGGGAGAAGATTCTGCCTCAGCACACAATCTCCATTGGCCTCCATCATTTTCTCCTCTAAGTAACCTGGACTCATCAACATCAGTTTTTCAACATCTAACTTCCTTTCTCTGGACAATGTCCTTAAACACTATAACTCAATGCTGTCTACCCCCATTGCAGGACCCTAGAGAAAGGGTTATATACTTTGAATGTTCAGGCAGGTTTGTTCTCCTTGGCTGCCATGTGGAAAGGTGTTGAACAGACACTTGTAGCAGGCTTCATCCTCAAATGTCACTCCCTGGATAGTTATGAAGGAGGCATTGGGTTCCAGGATCTTGCAGTGCAGCCTGTTTACATACGGAGGGAGAATGTTTTCTCCATATTTATGGCTGTAAGTGCCAATATTTTGAAGTGAAGAACCTTGGATTTTCTGCCAGGTGATTTGCTCAACATTTGCCAGATTTGTCAAGTTGCAGAAGATGGTCACGTTTCTTCCTAGGACAGCTGTCTCATAATTGTTATATTTTATCCTCTGTGAAGACTCTGAAAATGAGGTTTTCTTGTTAAGAGATATATACTTCCATACTTCTAAAGACTATTCAAGAAGCTCTTGTCTACCTGTCTTACGATTACCATTGTGCTGCCTCTTCTGCTCAATAAAAGATGAGGCGTGGGTGATGACCCACTCCAGACTGAGGAAGGTTTGTGCATCCCAGACCAACCTATGATACATAGTTGAGACTATGTCTCAATAAAGAGTAAAAATTCTAGAGATCCTATGTACATTATCCATGGTAGAATGATACACATTGAATGTGCAGGGCCTGGCACATTCAAGGCCCTGTATTGGACTCTCAGAGGTAGGAGAGAGAAAGACAGAGACAGACAGACAGACTGACAGACAAACACAGAGACACAGAGACAGAGACAAAGACAAAGAGAAGAAAGAGAACTAGAATATGTTCTTCCACTTTGAATATCTAGTTTCTAAAATGGTTTCTCATACATATTACTTAATATATACTTACTAATGGTAAAAATTAAGAATTATAAATTAATAAATGTAAGGCAATATATGCATATGTATATATACTTATCATACATATATATGAATAAGCCTGTATCATATTACTAATATATGTATGTAGATATGTACCATAAAGTATATATTATTCCACACCTGGCTGGATTGTTCATGTACTTACTTAAAATGGTCAACTTGTTCATCAAGAAAATACAGGTTAAACTGAGGACTACATGTGCACCAGATGTCTAAAATGGAAGGCAAATGATGTCAAGTCTAAGAATGTACAGAAACAACATATCTCACATTCACTGCTAAAGGCAGTGTAAATTATGCTGAGTACTTAGTGGAAATCCTTGGTGTTATCACTGAACATATCATTCTCTATATGAAGTAAGTCTACTCGTAATATAAACCTCATAGAAGTACATGAATATATTCTCCAAAAACACAAAGATATTCATATGAACATTATTTGTCATGATCAAAACAAAATTGCCAATTAAGAATATATTTTGAACCACATTGCAGTGAATGGGCCCATACTTATGGATATAAGGAAAGGACACATTGGACTCAGTAGGTTATTATTTTAAAGGGACATGAAACTGGAGTGGGAAAGTGAAGGTGGATCTGAGAGGAGTTTAAGTGTTGGGGGCTAAATATGATCAAAATGCATTATATGAAATTCTCAAATAAATAATAAAATATGTTAAAAAAAGAATAGATTGCATAAATTATAGTACTATACAAAGAAACTCAGTCAAAATGAGATTTAATAAACTATATTTCCTCTAGTATTGTGGATAAATCCTACCAATATATTTCAAGAACCAGAAACAAATAAATAGATGCTAAATGGACATGTATTATTTCTAAAGTTATCAACAGGTAAAATAAACCCATAGTGTCAGGAGCTAGGATAAGGACAGTGTGGGAGTTTGAATAAAAATGGCCACCATAGGCTCAAATATTTGAATATTTGGTCCCCAGGGAGTCAGATTACTTAGAGAAATTAGGAGGTGTGGCCTTACAGGAGTAGGTGTGGCCTTGTTGGAGTAAATGTGTCACTGAAGGTGCTATTTGAGCTATCAAAAGTTCAAGCCAGGCCCAGCATCTGTCTCTTCCTGCTGCCTGTGGATCCGGATGTAGAACTCTCAGCTACCATGTCTGCTTGCATGCTACCATGAAGATAATGTACTAAATCTCTGAAACTGTAAGCAAACCCCCAATTAAATGTTTTCTTTTATAAGAATTGCCTTGGTCATGGTGTCTCTTCATAACAATAGAACAACGACTAAGACAGAAGTAGGGACCAGGGACCAGGGATGAGAATAATGTTGTAACAGGACTTGTTGTAGAATATTATTTTAAGGTGTGTGAAGCTGTGTTACTGTGCCTGTCTAAAACACCTTATGGTCTATTAAAGAATTAAATGGCCAATAGCAAGGCAGGAGAAAAGATAGGCAGGGCTGACAGGCAGAGAGAATATATAAAAGGAGAAATATGGGGGAAAAAAAGAAGTAGCCAGAGGATGAGAAGGACTCTAGGGGCCAGCCACCTAGGTACACAGCAAGCCATGGAGTAAGAGTAAGATTTACAGAAGAGAAAAGGAAAAGCCCAGAGGTAAAAGGTTGGTGAGGCAATTTAAGTTAAGGAAAGCTGGCAAGAATATGCCAAGCTAAAGCTGGGCATTTATAATTAAGGATAAGCCTCCATGTGTGATTTATTTGGGAACTGGGTGAAGGGCCCCTAAAAAGAAAAAAACAACGACAGCATCATCAACAACAACAAGGACTGACCATTCTGCTTATAGGCAAAATGTAGACATTGGGACTTTGTACTATAAAAACAATTGCATGCTTTAAGCATGGCTTAATAGGCCTTAGTAATAAGAAGGCAATAATGCTTTCAGCAATGTAGATTATGATGGCTTGGCCCAAAAGCTTTCTAGAGAAGAAGAATATTAGGAAGTATCATAGAGACTGTTCTTGCAATATTTTGGCAAAGAATGTGGCTGCTTTTTGCCCTTGTCCTAAAATTTTGCCATAGGCTAAATTGAAGAATTTAGGAATAATGCCATTGGCAGAGGAGATTTCAAGAGAGCATACTATTGACTCTGTTATATGTCTCTTAGTGGTCACTCTTATGCTGATTTATAATGAAAAGGAGCAATTTGAGCAAGGAAAAGTACAAGATGTACAGTTTGAGGGGAAAAGGAGTACCATAGAGTATAAGGAAGTTAAGTTTGGTAATCAAGAAGATGAAAATTTTAAAGAAATGTCTGATGCTAAATGGATTAAATGGAGTGGTGACCAGAGAGTAAAATCCATGCAAGTAAGCTTCCAAATTATGGAAAGGAATTAAAGAAAAGTTTAAGCAGTGAAGGAAGTCATTGCCAATAGAAGGTTTTGGAAATATATTTGAACAAGGGACCAAGTTCCAGCCCCAGAAAGCACTAGAACTTGGCAGCTTTGGCCACATGGTCTTGGCTTTAGAGTCAAGAATACAAGAAAGGGGTTATGGAATCTCCCTCTGCAGCTAAAGCAAGATGCTGAGGCCAGGCATGTGTCAGCGGTGTTCCTGCATGAAGGCTCAGAGAGACCACTGAATGAAGCTGTGAAGGTGAAGCTTGGATATTGTTGGAGACTTCAAGATGCTGGAGATGCAAGAGCTGTGGTATACCTGCCAAAGAAGTCTGTAGAGCAGATGTGGAATCAGCTCTAGAGAGGGAAGAGTGTTTCAATCAACAAAGCTGAAATGACTGATAGATCTGAAGAGCTCATTGACATTAGACATGGGGATGCAGTAGTTGGAGGGTGTCCCCTAGGTTTGTTCTTGTTTGGGTCCAATATTTTTTCACTATGCTCCCTTTCCTCCCTTTTGGAATGGTAATGCATATCCTGTTCCATTGTATGTTGGAAATATGTGATCTGGTTTTCTTTTTAAATTTTGATTTTACAGGGGATTACAGTTAAGAGACTTTGAACTTTTAAACAGTGTTGAGACTGTTGTGGCCTCTTGGGGATTTTTGAAGTTAGAGTGAATACATTTTTGCATAATTATGTGGCTGCAAGTCTATGGGTTCTAGAGGGTTAAATGTGGTGATTTGTATAAGAATAGTCTCCATAGTCTCATACATTTGAATGTTTGGATCTCAGGACTGGCACTCCATGTGAGGGATAGGGATGCATGACCTTGTTGGTGTAAATGTGACCTTGTTGGAAGAAGTGTGGCACTGGTGGTGGGCATTGGGTTTCAAAAGCTCAAGGCAGGCCCAGTGACTCACTCCTTTACATGCTGCCTGTGGATTCAGATGTAGAACTCTCAGCTACCATGTCTGACTGCATTCCACAATGTTCCACACCATAAGAATAATGGACTAATCCTCTGAAGCTGTGAACAAGCCCCAAATAAATGTTTCATTTTATAAGAGCTGCTGTGATCATGGTGTCTCTTCACAGCAATAGAACACTGACTAAGAAAGCAAAAGGAACAGAGCCTGACTACTGCTATGGAATACTATTCACTTCCCCCACTTCATTTAAATACAAAAGTTAAAAACCCAACCACATACCTTGATCCACCTTACTCATAATGTCATAAGCTGTTCACTTATTTCATTTTTATTATCAAATTAGAAGCAACTTTGTATCAAATATCTCTTAAAATAAATGCAGTGAATCTAAAATATACAAAAGCATCATGACACACTCAAACACATGAGGCAGGTTGCAACTAGAGTTTTCATGCCTTGCTCACAGTCAGGACAAATCTCTGTCACCTGCCAGTCCCACAGCCGCTCAGACCCAACCAAGTAAACACAGAGACTTATATTGCTTACAAACTGTATGGCTGTGGCAGGCTTCTTGCTAACTGTTCTTATAGCTTAAATTAATCCATTTCCATAAATCTATACCTTGCCACGTGGCTTGTGGATTACCGGCATCTTCACATGCTGCTTGTCATGGCGGCAGCTGGCAGTGACTCCCTCTGCCTTCCTGTTTTCTCAATTCTCCTCTCTGTTAGTCCCACCTATACTTCCTGCCTGGCCACTGGCCAATCAGTGTTTTATTTATTGACCAATCAGAGCAATTTGACATACAGACCATCCCACAGCAGCAGGTTTATTATTTAGAGAAACACTGTTCCTCAGTCAGTTCTGCACAAATGCTTTACCTGGGATAATTTGCCGGACTGTGAGTCTTTTACTCAGAAATAGGCTTAACATTACCTGACTCACAGGGTTGAATAAAATGAGAATATGAGGTCATCTGACAATTAAAAATCACCACAAACATTTTAGTTTCCACAGGTAATGTGGTCTTTGCCTTCAGGGAAGAATTGAACAATACACCTGGAAACCACAACTGGCAACACAAAGAAAGTAACAACGAAGCTGTCCATCACTGATTGCACAACAGTGTCTGCACTGCTTTGCCCCTCTTCATCATCTGCTCCAAGGTTCTCTTCTCCTTTATAGTCACAGGTATTTCATGACAGAAGTCTTCCTCATTATGCATTTGGTTTATTTCTTTATTATTCTTACTTGGTGCAAGGGATTGAACCCAGGATCCACTCATGCTAAGCAGAAGCTTTATCATCAAACCTAAGCCCCTCTTTTGAGTTTAACATGTTCACTGTTTCCTCTTTTGAGTTCTAGTTTTTAAAGACTTATTCTATATATTTATCTAGGCTTGTGACTGCACATATGTGCCCTTGAGTGCAGGGACCCACAAAGGGTAGAAGAGGATTTGGATCTGTATTTATGGGTGTTTGTGAGCCTCCTGATGTAGGTGCTGGGAACATAATTGGGTCTCTTAACTCTTAACCATCAAGTCACCTCTCTAGAGGTCTCCTCCAATTTTTTAAAGAACACTAGTTACTGCCTAAACCTGCGGAAAACTGATGGAATGAATGTCTGTCATTCAATCATTCAGGATGTGCAGAAAATAATAAATCAATATTTGTTGCATTCTTGGATTAGCTTTTAGTGATACAGAAATCCATAAAACAAATTATGTATAGGCATATACATAAGTCTTAATGACCATTAAGAGCCTCACAAGAAGCCAATCTTAACTTTAAAAGGTATGTATGCTGTTTGACTGTGAGCACGGGCATAATTCAAAGAAACAGACAGATATTGTGAGGAGATCCTTTGCACCTAGTAGGTCCATTATATCTTTATAGTTACATAAAATAGACGTGTAGGAAACTATGTAGTTTGAGCAAGTTGCACATACCTCAGAAGCTGTTTGCCTGCCTTCATTCTCACATTTCTCCCATTTTTATAGTCATTGTTTCAAATATGGTCACATTAAATGATTTGCGACCTGAGTGATTATATAGGTGTATGATTAATATACAGAACCTAGCATACATTTCATTTTTACCCAGTGGGGTAAAAGTAAATGGCTTGGGTCCTTGTGTTTCTTTGTCATTGACTTCCAGCTAAATATCTATAAAAGGAATAGTGTTACCTGATTCTTGTGTTCAAATATGAAGCATTAAGAGATAGAGAAGGCAATGGAGTAAAAAGTTCATTTTACCTGTGGGCAAAAAGTCTCCACTGTCAAAATATCTTCTTTTCTAGCTGAACTTCCAAATGAGACCGAAATTCACTTCTCCGTTTAAAAAGCTTTGCACACAAAATGATCACACACGTGATCCGCGAGTCATGAGTTCTTTTCTGGGGTTTCTATCATGAGTCTAGGTGGAGGGAGGAACTAATCTCCAGGGGCCGGAATGAAGTAGATCCTTATATAAATGAGCAGATGGACTGTTAACTTAAGTGTATTTGTGCCTTGTCATGTGATGGGAACCTGGTTTTTTATTAACAGTTATATTCAAAGACAGATTGGCCTTCATTGGCTTTTTCACAACATCTACCTGACTGGATATAGCTAGATATGGATATAGATATAGATAGAAATACAGCTATAGATATAGATACAGATATAGATGAAATACATATAGAAACAGATACACATATTAGATAATATAGATATAGATGATGTAGCTATAGATATACATCATATACATATACATTGTATACATGTGCATATATATACATAAAGTTCTCCTACCACTCAGATGCCTGGACACAAATTGTGTATAGGGAGGTATTCAGTGTTATCCTACTGGGAAAGGTTTAAATAAGATACCTTCATATACATTTTAAGCATGAGAGATAAGCATAAGACACTCCCCAGAGCATGGGTATAGTTTTTTTAAGAGTGAACGCAGTAAGACACACTTATATGTGGGTATGAGCTTCTCAAATGGGCATTACACTTCTTTGTCTTTATAATAGTCCTATATAGGATTTGTGTGGGTTTTCAAGATATATATTTTATGGGTTACATATAAACATTAACAAGGTTACAGAATGGTATCCAAGAAGCACCTGGGAAGTAGGGTTCCAGGAAAGTAGGAAACTTCATTATCATTACTGTAAACTATTTAAGAGATTAAAGGAGAAGTCCCAATATCTACAGTCATAGAAAGGCCAATATTTGTTCATATGGTTGGGGTGTGTGGGATCTGTGGCCTTAGGGAAATGTATTTACATTAAGGCAGAGAATCAAAGGGGGAAGTTCCCTTACCCATTTGTTCTCATGACCCAATCTATTCCCAACAGGGCAAAATCCAGCACCTCCCCTCCAGTGAGAAATTTGTGTTCAGACATATCCTGGTAGGAAAGATTTTAAAATTGTCTGAGATTCCCAGAAACTGTCCAGAAAAGGGGGATGAGACTGTACTTAAAGCCATATATTTTGGGGTCTTATGTCTTATTCATTGCTATTTTAATAGCAAATGCCTACAAATGAGAGGAAGCATATCTTTATGATAGTAACCTTCATATCAATTGTTGGTAAATTGTACTGTAACAGAGCTGGAGAGAGGCTCACACCTGACTCCAGGATGAGGAAGTCCTTTTGCTTCCCATGTTCCTACCATTCTTCCTGTATTCTATCTTATCTAAACAAAACAAATATAATCACCTAGGGAAACTATTGATGGGGAACCAGAAGCCAGACCTTTAACCAGGAGATAATGCTATTTTCTGAAGAATTCTATTGGCCTTGTCTTCTCAGCACAAGCATTAGTAACCAGCCTGCATTTCATAAACATATATATATATGTATATATATATATTCACACTATGCTCCTCTGTAATCAATGACAGACAAACCAATGAACCACCAAAACAACCAAAGCAATCCAAAATTTCCAACCGCCAAGTCAACCAACCAAACAATAAAGACAAAAATAGAATACAAAAAGTGAGTAGGGAAGAGGGCTGGATCTGATAGGAGTTAGGGATATGGTGAATATGATCAATTTATGTTGTATAAACTCGAAAGAACTAATGAAAAGTTTGAAAAGGTGAAGTACAAATATCCATAAACACATGAAAAATAATACTCATCAACATCCTTAGCCGTGAGGAAAGTGAAACTTAAAACTACACTGAGATTCCATCTCACCTCATTTGGAATGACAACAAGTGCTGGCAATTATGCAGGGAAAGGGAATCCTTTGACACCGTTTGTGGACTGTAAACTAGCACATCCACAGTGCAACTCACCACAGAAGGGATTCTAAGTCAATGTCCCACGGAGATACTTACTTGCACATTCACATTCATTATATCATCATTAGCAAAACCAACCTATAGAATCAGTCTAAGTACCCAATAACAGATGAATTAATGAGGAAAATTTGGAATATATATATTTGTATATATGTGTATACATATATATATAATGAAGTCTTGTTGATTCATAAAGAAGGACATTAAAAAATAAAGATGACTTTGATAGAAGATGGATGCAACTGGCCATTGACATGTCAGCAAAATAAGCCAGCCTCAGAAAGACAAATGTCAAGTTTTCTCTCATTGGTGGATTCCAGAATTTTTATAAATATGTAAACTAGATGTATGCATTTAATTTATGAATTGAAAGCAGGAGTCTTTGTAAAGGAAATGTGATAGTGAAAAGACAAAGGGAGAATAGGGGAAGAGTGAAAGGAGAGGTTATCAGACGTGAATATGGTCAAACTACATGGTCCACTCAAAAGAAAATTCTCTTTGTGAAACCCACACAATGAATATCTGTCAATATCAATAATCTTTCTATAAGTGTAAATATACAAGGTTATTTTATTTAATTATCTAATTCCATCTCTAATATAAGATATGCATTCACTCTCTATAATTTTCATCTAAATGTTTAGTCTGAAATAATCTTAACTTTTATTTCATTAAAACTTTGTATTAGTTCATCAGTTTCTTTGACCATTTGCTAAAACAGATATATATTGTTAACTTGTGGAAGTAATTCTCTTCCATGATCTCTGTTGGTTGGAACTGTGTTGTAGAATATTAACTGAGGATGTGTTACATTTGTTTATGCTGTGGGACATTTGTTTAATGATGCAAAGATGTGTTAGATTCTTTTGTGTTACATTTGTTTAACTCTGTGAAGCTGTGTTTCTTTGCCTGTCTAAAACACTTGATTGGCTTAATAAAGAGCTGAACAGCCAATAGCTAGGCAAGAGAAAGAACAGGCAGGGTTGGCAGGCAGAAAGAATAAATAGGAGGAAAAATCTGGGAAGAAAGTTTGAGGAGTGAAGAGATAAGACCCTGATCTCCCACTGGAGAGTCCACTTCTCTAGCCCCTAGGCCCCAGGAGCATATTCTGTGCCCCTGTCCCACAGCCATCACAGTCCCAGAGACTTGACAGCAGCCTCCTCCCTCACCCCCCTTGCCAACCATTCCCTGCAGCACCAGTGACCACTGGAGCAACAGGCCCTACCTGCACTGATTGGAAGAAGAGGACCAGGAGCTCCATCTGTATTGATTGAAAGAAGAAATGGGTAGAGAGCAGTTTAAGAACACATTCAACAACATACAGACCAATATGGCACCACCAGAACTTAGTGATCCTACAACATCCTGAACATCCCAAAGCAGATGATATAGAAGAAAATGACCTTAAAAATAACTTTATGAAGATAATAGAGGCCCTTACAGAGGAAATAAAATATTTCCTTAAAGAAATGGAGGAAAAAACAAATAAAACATTGGAAGAAATCAATAAATCTCATAAAGAAAGCCAAGAAACCCAAGAAAAAAAAACAATCAAACAAGTGAAAGAAAAAGTTCAAGACTTGAATATTGAAATAGAGGCAATAAAGAAAACACAAACTGAGGGAATTCAGGAAAAGGAAAATCTGAGTAAATGAACAGAAACTACAGAGGCAAGCATAACCAAGAGAAAACAAGAGATGGAGGAGAGAATATCAGGTGTTGAGGATATCATAGAGGAAATAGATTTATCAGTCATAGAAAATGTTAAATCCAGCAAATTTTTAGCACAAAACATCCAGGACATCTGGGACGCCATGAAAAAACCAAACATAAGAATAATAGGGAAAGAAGAAGGAGAAGAATTCCATTTCAAAGGCAGAGGAAATATATTCAACAAAATCATAGAAGAAAACTTTTCCAACTTAAGATAGGCATGCCTATGAAGGTACAAGAAGCTTACAAAACACCAAATAGACTGGACCCAAAAAAGTCCCCTCGCCACATAAAAATCAAAATACTAAACATACAAAAAAAGGAAAAATATTAAGAGCAGCAAAGGAAAAAGGTCAAGTAACATATAAAGGTAGACTTATCAGAATTACACTGGACTTCTTAATGGAAATTCTGAAAGCCAGACGATTCTGGACAGATGTTCTGCAGACACTAAGAGATCACAGATGCCAGCCCAGACTACTATACCCAGCAAAGCTTTCAATCACCATAGATGGAGAAAACAAGATATTCTATTACAAAACCAGATTTAAACATTACGTATCCACAAATCCAGCTCTACAGAAAGTACTAGAAGGAAAACTCCAACCCAAGGAAGTTAGCTGCAACCACCAACACAGGCAATAGATAACCTCAAAAAAGGTTGCTGACATAACTGGATGTCTACGTGTAGAAGAATGCAAATAGATCCATACCTATCACCATGCACAAAACTCAAGTCCAGATAGATCTAAGACCTCAACATAAACCCAGTTACACTAAACCTGATAGAAGAGTAAGTGAGAATTAGCCTTGAATACATTGGCACAGGAGACTACTTCCTAAATATAACACCCATAGCACAGATGCTGAGATCTACAGTTAATAAATGGGACCTCCTGTAACTAAGAAGCTTCTATAAGGCAAAGGACATAGTAAAGAAGACAAAACCACAGCCTACAGAATGGAAAAAGATCTTCACCAACCCCACATCTGACAGAGGGCTAATCTCTAAAACATATAAAGAACTCAAGAAACTAGACGACAAAATACTAAATAATCCAATTAAAAATGAGCTGCAGAGCTAAACAGAGAATTCTCAACAGAAGAATCCCAAATGGCCAAGAGATATTCAAAGAGGTGTTCAACATCCCCAGCCATCAGGGAAATGCCAATAAAAGGACTCTGAGGTATCATCTTACACTTGTCAGAATGGCTATGATCAAAAACACTGATGACAGCTTATGTTGGGGAGGATGTGGAGCAAGGGGAACACTCCTCCACTGCTGGTGGAAGTGCAAACTTGTACAGCCACTCTGGAAATCAGTATGGTGGTATCTCAGAAAATTTGAAATTAACCTACCTCAACACTGAGCAATACCTTTCTTAGGCATAAACCCAAAAGATGCTAAACCACACCACAAAAACATTTGCTCAACTCTGTTCATAGCAACACTATTCATAATAGCCAGAACCTGGAAACAACCTAGATGCCCCTCAACCAAAGAATGGATAAAGAAAATGTGGTACATTTACACAATAGAGTATTACTCAGCTGAAAAAAAAAAGTCATCATGAAATTTGTAGGCAAATGGATAGAACTAGAAAAGATCATCCTCAGTGAGGTAACACAAACCCAGAAAGACAAACATGGCATGTACTCACTCTTAAGTGAATATTAAACACAAAGCAAAGGACAACCCCAGAGAAGCTAGGTAAGGAGGAGGACCCTAAGAGTGCCTCACATGGATCACCTGGAAAGCTCCAGAAAGGGGAAAGGGTTAAGACCTACTGGGTAAACTGGGAGCGGGGAGTAGAGGGGAAGGGATAGGGTGGGAACATGAGGGTTCAAGATGGCCGGGTTGGGGGAGGGACAGAGAGGGACAGCAATGAAAGAGATGGCTTGACAGAGTGAGCCATTATGGGGATAGGGAGAAATCTGGTGTTAGAGAAATTCCCAGAAACCCACAAGGATGTCCCCAGCTAAGACTCCTAGCATGGTGGAGAATGTGCCTGAACTGGCCTCTGGCTGTACTCAGACTGGTGATTACCCTAATTATCATCATAGAACCTACATCCAGTGTCTGATGGAAGCAGATGCAGAGACCCACACCCAAGCACTTGGCCAAGCTCCTGGAGTTCGGTTGAAAAGAGGGAGGAGGGATTATAGGAGTAAGGGGTATCAAGATCATGATGGGAAAAACCACAGAGACAGCTGACCCAAGCTAGTGGGAGTTCACAGACTCTGGATTGACAGCTGGGGAGTGTGCATGGGACCACACTAGGCCCTCTGAATGAGGGTGACAGTTGTGTGGCTTGAACTCTTTGTGGGTTCCCTGGCAATGGGACCAGGACTCATCCTGGGTTCATGAACTTGCTTTATAGAGCCCATTCCCTATGGTGCCATGCCTTTCTGATCCTTGATTCAGGGAGGTGGGGCTTGCTCCTGCCCCAACTTGGTATGCCAGCCTGTGTTGAATAATACGAAAGGGAGGCCTTACTCCCTATGAAGAGTGGATGGGGGTGGGGTGGGAGGGAGCAGGAAAAGGGGATGGAGGGAGAACAATGGTTTGTATGAAAAAATGAAAAAAAAATTTAAAAAGTTTGGGGTGCGAGAAAAGGAGGAGAGAGGACAATAAGAGCCAGTTTCCCAGCTACACAGCAAGCCATGGAGTAAGAAGTAAAGAAAGGTATATAGAATAGACAAAAGTAAAAGCCCAGAGGCAAAAGGTAGATGGGATAACTTAAGAAAAGCTGGCTAGAAACAAACCAAGCTGCTAAGGCCGAGCATTTATAAGAAAGAATAAGCCTCCATGTATTTATTTGGGAGCTGGGTGGTGGGCCCCCAAAGAGCAAAGAGTTAAAAAAAAACTACAGAGCTATCAGACTATATAAGGCTGATAATGCTTCTCACTACAGCCAAGGGCACTATGTAATGGTTAATCCTCTGCGTTTACTCTTGAAGTTCCCCACTCTTTCCTTCTCTGTCCATTCCTTCTCATCTTTGTTTGAGTCAGAATATAAAATGGTCTCCCACACGCCAAAATATGGCCTAGATTTTGAAAGTTTACAAAGTTTCTCTCCCAATATTTTCTTAGAATAGAGTGATGGTTGGTTTGAATCTCAACTAGGCACAAATTAGAATATGCATATTCATTGTACAGGTACTGTTCCTCTAGAGAACACTAACTAATACAAACAAGATTCAAAAATATAAAACTTGATTCCACAATAATGTTGCTAAATAATTTCAGTAAAATTATTCTTTATATACTTTTGAAAAAATACACAATATGCCACTATTTCTGAAACCATCTTCACATTTGTCCCAAAGAGAATGAGTAGCTGCTTTCCCTGTCTGTCTTGACAGCGTTCTTTTAAGTGTTCAGAACTGAGACTCCAACCCCAGCTTCTAACCCTTCAACTGGAGTTCTTTCATTTCAAAATATCCACACCTCCATGCTATCCAGGAAACTTCCTCCTACTTGAAAGTGGAGAAAACATTGTCCATGTTTGTGACCAGAAATTCACTATGCCACAGCTTACATGTACATAAACAATACAGTTTCTTGGGTTTCTTGTCACAGTTTCTTATGTTTTAAATACACACAGCTTTCTAGTTTTAAATATGCTAATATACATGAATAGGATTCTGTTTTTTATCAGTCAATCAAATTGGGACTTATAAAACTGCTTCCTCCCAGGACAACTGTCTCATAATCCTCATGCTTTATCCTCCATGAAGAGTCTGACAATGAGAGCCAGTGTTAAGAGACATGTATTTCCATATTACAGTGGGGTTTTCAAATAGCACCCGTCATTCTGCCTTATGATTACTGTTTTATTTGCCTCTTCTGCACAATAGAAAATAACACACTGTTGACTGAAGGAGGATCATGCATTCAGGACCAGCCTGCAGTGCATCGTGAGACTGTATCTCAATAGAAAGGAAGATAGCTGGAGAGTCTATGCACACTCTCGGTGGTAGAGTGCTTGCCGGACACATTCAAGCCCTTCATCGGGTCCTCAGCACTAGGAGGGGGCAGTGAACTACAGTATGTTCTTCAACACTGAATATCTAGTTTTTAATACGATTTCTGGCACATATTACCTAACAGATATTTAGTAGGGGTAAAAATTAAGAACTATGAATTAACCAAAACAAGATAAAGCATATATGTGTGCGTGTATACATATATGACCAAATTTGTATTTAATCATAAGGTATATATGTTCATATGTGCCCTAAAGTATATATTATTTCGTACCTGGCTGGACAGTTTGTGTTCTTAAGGTGTACAATTTGGTTATCAAGAAAATGCTGTTAAACTGAGGACGACATATGCACCAGATGTCTAAAATGAAAGACAATGTCAAGTTTGATTGAGAATGTGCAGAAACAATGCACCTCACCCACACCGCTAAAGGGAGAATAAATTCTGTTGGGTACTAAGTGGAAACCCTTTGGTTATCTTATCACTGAACATACACATTCTCTACAAGGAGTAAGTCTATTCCTATCATACACCTACCTAATAGAAGCCATAGAAGTTCATGCATATGTTATCCAAAAATATGAGCAAAGTTGTTCATAGGACAAATGTTTGATCATTATTTGTTATGATCAGACCCAAATGCAAATCAAGAATATATTTCATGACACACTGGAGGAGATAGACCCATGCTTGTGGGTAAAAGGGCAGGATAATTTGGTTCTAGATTATTTTTTAAAAAGGACATGAATTTGGCGTGGTGAGGTGAGGATGGATCTGAGAGGGCCAGGAGTAGGGGAGTATATATGATCAAAATACATTATATGGTCATGAGCCTAGCCTTTAACGGCTGGCTGAGCTTAATCCTCAGGGGAGTCCTTGCCCTGGAGGAGATGGGAATGGGGGTAGGCTGGGGGGAGTATAGGGGGTGTGCGAAGGAGGAGGGAGTACAGGGGAATCTGTGGATGATGTGTAAAATTAAATTAAATTATAAATTTAAAAACAATCTGAAAAAAGAAAAAGAAAAAAAGAAAAAACCAAAAAATACATTATATGAAATTCTCCAATAAATAATAAAAATATTTTGTTTAAAAGAACAGATTATATAAATAAATAACAGCATTACACAAAGGAATTCATGAAATGAAGAGATTTAATGAACTACATTTCCTCTAAATATGTGATTACATCTATCCATAAATTAAAGAAACCAGAAACAAATGGATAGACGCTAAGTGGTCATCTATATTTTTAAGTCGTCAACATATAAAATAAACACATAGTGTGAGGAGCTAGGATGTGGAGGGTAAAAGGAAAGAAGTCTGAATACTGTTGTGGAATACTATCCATTTCCCCCAGTCTACTTCATTTAAATACAAAGATTAAAAATCCAACCGCACACTTTGATCCACCTTACTCAAACGATGTCATAAGCTTTTCACTCATTTCATTTTCATGATCAAATTACAAGCAACTTTGTATCAAATATCTTGCAAAATAAATAGGGTGAATCTAAAGTGTACAAAAGCATCATGAACCTCTCAAATATATGAGGGGCGAGTTTATTGTTTAGAGAAACACTGTGTTCATCAGTCAGTTCTGTGCTCATGCCTTACCCAGGCTGATTTGCAGAACTCTGGTCTTCTAGCAATATTTTACTTTCCTGTACCTCAGCATTTTCATCTCAGAAATAGGCTTACCAGTACGTGACTCACAATGTTGAATAAAATGAGAACATCGGGTCATCTGACAGGTATAATGCACCACAAGCATCTTAGTTTCCACAGGGAGTTTGGTCCCTGCCTTCAGCGAAGTACTGAACAATACACATGAAAACCTATACTAACAACACACAAAAAAGTAACAACCAAGCTGTCCATCACTGATTGCACAAGAGTGTCTGTACTGCTTTGCCCCCATCATTATTTGCTCCCAGGTTATCTTCTTTCTAGCCAGAGGTATTTCATGACAGAAGTCTTCCTCATTGTACAATTTATTTATTTATTCTTTATTCATACTTGGTGCAAGGGATTGAACCATGGACCCACTCATGCTAAGCAGAAGCCTTATCATCAATCCTAAGCCTCTCTTTTGGTTTTTGTTTCCTCACCTGAATTCTTGATTACAAACATTTATTCTAATTTTTTTTAAATTATGCTTGTGGTATAGGGTACATGTCCTTGAGTGCATGTACCCACAGAGGATGGAAGATGTCTTTGGATCATCTGGAGTTGAATTTGCAGGTGTTTGTGAGCCTTCAGATGTAGGTTCTTGGAACCTCCAAAAGAGTAAGATGCTCTTAACTCTTACCTGCAGAGCCATCTCCCTAGACCACTCACCTGAACTCTAAAAAACATTAGTTACTGCCTTAACTTGAAGAAAACTGATGGATTAAATGCTGTTAATTCAGTCATTTGGAATTAGAAGAAAATAATAACACAATGTTTGTTGAATTCTTAAATTAGACTATCTTGTAAAGATAGACAAATCCATAAAACAAATTATATATGTGCTTGCCCACATAATAAAAAGTCTTAATGTCCAAGAAGGGCCTCAAAACAAGTCAATCTCAACATTAAAAGGTATGTATGGGGTTTTACTGTGAACATGGGTGTAATTCAGAGGAAATAAAAGATGTTGTGAGGAGATCCTTTGCATCTAGCCATTCTGCTATCTTTATAGTTACATGCAACAGACATATAGGAAACTATGTAGTTTGAGCAAGTTGTATATACCTCAGAGGCTGTATGCTTGCCTTCGTTCTCATCTTTATCCCATTTTGTATTTTTTCAAATATGCTCACATTAAATGATTTTCTAGCTGTATAATTATATGATTATATAGGTGTATGATTAATACACAAAACATAGCATATACTTCTCTTTACCTACTGGGGTAAAAGTGAATGTCCCATAATGTAATATTTATTTGCCATTGACTTCTAGCTAAAGATCTCTAAAAACGGAAAAATAGAGTTACCTGATTCTTGTATGCTGATAGGAAGCATTAAAAGATGGAGAATGTAATGGAGTGAAGAGTCCATTGTATCTAATGATGAAAGTCCTCACAATCAATCATACTGTTTTCTTTCTCAGCAGATCTTCCAAATGAGACTGAAGTTCCCTTCCACTAAACTAGAAGGTTCTCAACAACAGGGATTATTCATTAACCAGCCTGGTGTAATGACTTATTTGAGTAAGAGAGGGAGCCCTGGCATTGTGCGTGGTGCCATTCCTGGGCTGTGGTGTATATGACAAAGCAGGCTGAGTGAGCACTAGGAAGCAAGCCAGCTTCCCTCCATGACCTCTGTATCAGTTCATGCCTCTAAGTTCCCACCCTGCATGAGTTCCTACCCTCACTGCTTTTGAAGATGAACTGTTAAAAGGAACTGTCAGCAAAAGAAGCCCTTTCCTCCCCAAATTGCTTTGGTCCATGGTGTTTTATCACAGCAATAGTAACCCTAACTAAAATGCCTCCTTCCTCTTTTTTTTTCTATCAAGCAAGGTCTGGCACATCTTTAAGCTCAGCACTCAGGAGGCAGAGGTAGGCAGATCTCTGTGAGTTAACACCAGCCTAGTCAACTCTCCATAAAGAGTTTCAGATACTCTGAATGACACCATGGCTGAATTTGTGAGGAAGGAATGTGGGGAGGACAGAGGAAGAACTGGAGTGAGGAAAGGGAGGGGAAAATTATGCAGATAAGGTGTTGATTTATGAAATTCTCAGAAAATAATTTTATTCAAAAAATTATTTTAAATTATACTCCATTGCAAAAATTTTCAATTTCCTGGCTATCCTGTCCTCTAGAAGTTCCATAAACTTATGATACTAGAGAGGATGTTAGAGTTCTTCTATGATACAATTCCCAGGTTCTTCATACTTGGGGCAGAGAACTGAACAAGACACAGAAAAGCAGTCCTTTATTAAAAAGGAAAGTGTTCATTTACTAAAGTGACAGTAAAGCCCAGAGCACACCAACAGAAAGAGAGCGGGTCAAGAGCACATGTGATCCAAGAACCATGAGTTCTTTTCCGGGGCACCTGGGTGGAGTGAGGAGCTGAGGGGCAGTGATGAAGTGGATCCTTATCTGGATGGGCAGATGGGCTGCTAATTTAAGTGCACAGTGCCTCATCATGAGATGGGAAATGGGTTGATTCTTAAGAATTTACTTCAAGGACAGATTGATGTTTGTTGGCTTATTCACAACATCTATCTGACCAGCTACAGCTAGATATAGTTATAGAAATAGATATGAATATAGATGATATAGATTAGAAACAGAAAATATAGATATTGATAATATAGGTAGATATAGACATACATCTTATATGTATACATTATATACATGTACACATACATACAGATCAAATTTCCCCTTCTACCAGGATGTACCTGAGCACAGACTATGCTTAGGAAGGTTTTGAGTGTTGTCTAATACTTGAAAGGGCAGAAAATATTTTTTCCAAGGGAGGTGCCTTGGAGTCCCTAGGCTGTCTCTATTGCTTGCCTCTGAGGGTATAGAGACATTTTTCTCATTATCATCCTGTTCTTTGTAGCTATCACATACTTTATACATGGGTTGAATTGCAAGAAAATTTCAGTAGCTGTCCTATTGAGAGTCTTCATAAGTTTCACTAAAGTATGTGTTCTATTATATGTGCACACAAGCAATAGCAACACCACAGAAGAGTTAGAGTGAGCGAAAAGATTCATTAAATTCCAACAAGTAACTATACATTATTCTGCTACCACTATGCCCCATACCCAAAGAACTGAAGTAGAAATATCTGACTTTCCTGTGAAGTCATTAAATAGCCTTGAATTACAAACCAGTTAAGTTGGAACTGGGGAACTAGCTCAGGGGTTAAGACTCTCAGGCAGTTTGAATAAGAATGGCTCCCATTAGCTCATAGATTTGATTCCTTGGTTACCAGGAAATGGCACTATTTGCAAAGATTAGGAGGCATGGCCTTAATGGAGAAAGTGTGTCATTTGGTGTGGGCATTGGGGTCAAAAGCTCATGCTAAGCCCAGAGTGTTTCTTGCAGTCTTAAGATCAGGATGCAGGTCTCAGTTACTTCTCTACCATCATTTTTGCCTATGTGCCACCGTGATTCCCACCATGATGATAAAGAACTCAACTTATGAAACTATAAGCAAGCCCTTATTAAATACTTGCTTTTATAAGAGTTGCCTTGATCATAGTGTTTCTTCTCAGTAATAGAACACACACAGAGAGAAAGAGAAAGAGGGAGAGAGAGAGAGAGAGAGAGAGAGAGAGAGAGAGAGAGAGAGAGAAAGAAAGAGACTACTTTTGTGGAGGATCCAAGTTCAATGCCCATGTCAAATGTTTCACAACTGTTTGTAACTCCAGTTCCATCTTCTGTCCTCAATGGGCAAGTACACTCAGGTACACACACACACACACACACACACACACACACACACACACACATAAACTAAATTGACATAAAACCCACTCAAACCACTGTCTTTTTATCAGCTCCCGAGAACTATTTTATAAAGAAGGAAAACATTCCTTTTTTGGTGTTTTGGTTATCATTTTTGTTACTTAAATTCCAGGCCAGTTACTTGTTGGTTGCATTCCCTGTAAACAGTTACATACCAGCTTCCCCAGAATGTCTTCTTCAGGAATCCATGTTCATCTATTATTAGCTCCAAACAATCTATTTAAAAGAAGGTTTTTTTTTTCCTTTCTTAATGTACACTCATTACTGAACTTCTAATGCTTACTGTCTTCCCTGAGATGTTCTGTCTTAAAAGTTAGTGTCAAGGAGCAGAGGGAAGAGGCACAACTCCACTTTGTCACTCACAGGAAATTGAGGAGTCTCCTAATTCATGATAGACATTAACTCGGCCAAACCACTATCTTGTCTTTAGTGCAAAAAAGAATTTCTAAACAAATCACTATAAAGCATAGTTAGGGCTTAAATAAGATATTTTCATATGTATTTTAAGCATGAGGGTTAGGAAAAGATATTACTCAGAACATGAGTCTAGGTTTCTTAAAAATTGCAGCAAGTAAGACATACCTAAGTGTGGGTACAGTCTTCTCAAAGGAGCCTCACACTTTGTAGTTCTTACAATAGTCTTATATATAGAATTTGGGTGAATTTTGAAGTTGTATATTTTATGGGTTACTTATTAATGCGGATATAGGGTTGTTACATGTAATTGAACCCAAGGAGGCATGAAGGCTGATATCATTTCTTTAAACAGATTAAGAGATTAAAGGAAAGGTCTACAACATCTGCTGTCATAGAGATGACAAATATTGTTTCATATAACTGGGACACATGTGATCCACAGTCTTAGAACCATTTGTTTCTGTTGAGGCAGAATCTAAAGGAAAAGTTCCCTTACCCACTTATTGCCATGACTCACTCTATTACCAGCAGGGAAACATCCAGTACTTCTGCTACTGTGGGAAGTTTGTGTTCAGACACATCCTGGTAGGAAAGATTTTTAAAAGTTAGTCTTGTCTGAGATTCCTGGCAAATGTTTCCCTAAAATGGATGAGCTTATATTCAAAGTCATATATGTCCAGGTCTTTAAGCCTGGTTCATTACTACTTTAACATAAAATACCTACACATGTGAGGAATCATGTCTTTATGCAAGTAACTTTCATATCAAATGTTGTAAATTGTGCTGAAACTCTTCATTCTGAGCTAGGGAGAGGCGCTCCAACCAGACTCCAAAATGAGGAAGTCCCATATCCCCACCTTTCTCCTTTTATTTCTATTTTATTAAAACAGAAGTAGTTATTATCATCCCCAATAAACTATTGATGGGGAACTAGAACCCAGACATTGGACCAGGATATGGTGCTATTCTCTGAAGAATTGAATTGGCTGTGGCTGCTATGAATTGGTGTCTGTAGTCAGCTGTATTTCATAAACATGTATTCACACTATTCTCCTCCATAATACTTATGGAAGAGTATTTATTACTCCATAGTAAATAACAGACAAAGCAACCACATAAACCACAACAACAAAAACCAACAACCAAACCAAGTCTTCCAATCCCCAAATCAACCAACCAAGCAAAAACCCAAACAACAGAGACAACAAACAACAAAAACAGAACACAAAAAGTGTGTAAGGGGAGAGGGCTGGACCTGGTAGGAGTTCGGGATGTGGTGAACATGATCAAAACATGTTGTTTAAAACTTCAAAAGAACTAATAAAAAGTCTTAAAAGATGAAGTACAAATACCCTTAAACACATGAAGAAAATTGCTCAACACCCTTAGCCATCAGAGAAGAGAAAACTAATACTACATTGAGATTCTGTCTCACTGTAACTGGAGTTTTCCTGTGTTCACACGGCTCCTGCAGCCGATCAGACCCAAGTAAACACACAGAGACTTATATTACTTATAAACTGTATGGCCATGGCAGGCTTCTTGCTATCTAGTTCTTATATCTTAAAATAACCCATTTCTATAAATCTATATTTATATGGCTCGTGGCTTACCGGTATCTTTACATCTTACTTCTCATGGCGGCGGCAGCTAGCAGCATCTCCTGACTCAGCCTTCCACTTCCCAGCATTCTCCTCTCTCCTTACCCCGCCTATACTATACTTCCTGCCTGGCTACTGGCCAATCAGCATTTTATTTACCAATCAATCAGAGCAACACATTCACAGCATACAGAAAGACATCCCCAGCATCTCACTTCAGTTGGAATGACAATAATAAGAAATGCTGGCAATTATGCAGTATCCTTAGACAGTATAGAGTGCAATCTAACACATTCACAAAGGAATTCACCACAGATATGATTCTAAGTCAATGTCCCCTAGAGACGCTTGCACATCCATGTTTATTATAGCATTATTACAAAACCAACATACAGAATTAGCCTGGGTACCCATCGACAGATGAATGGATAAGGAAAATGTGGAATATATGCAAAATAGAATGTTTTTTATTCATAAAGAATGACATTAAAAATTAATAAAGTAAGAACAATGTTGCTCAAAGATGGATGCAACTGGCCTCAACATATAATCAAAATAAGCCAGCCTCAGAAAGAGAAGTGTCAAGTATTCTCTCATTTGTGGATTCTAGATTTTTATACATGTGTAAACTATGTACACGCATCTCTGTATATGACATGAAAGCAGGAGTCTATAAATATTGAGGAGAGGGTAAAAAGCCAAAAGGATACAGGAAAAGAAAGACAAAGTGGAGATTATGGGTGGCAAATATGGTCCAATTACATGGGGCACTCAAAAGAAACTGTCTTTATAAGACCTGCATAATGAATATCTGTCAATATCAAAAATCTTCCTATAAGCATAAAGAGGCTATTTTATTTAATAATCTAATTCTATCTCTAATATAAGATGGGCATTTAGTCCTCATGATTTCCATCTAAATGATTAGTGATAATCTTAACTTTTATTTCATTATAGCTTTATAAGTAGTTTATCAGTTTAAATATCCTTTCACAGTTTCTTTGACCACTTGCGAAAATGGATTTACATTGTTGACTTGTGCAGATAATTCCCTTCCATGATCCCTGTTATTTGGAGCTGTCAGGCTATATAGACTGGGGATGCTTCTGAGATTTCTGAGTTCAAGACCAACTAGAGCTAAATAATGAGACCCTGTCTCCAACAAACAAACAAACAAAAGTGAACAAACTCGGACAGAAACAAGATCCTTGTGAGATTCATGCACTATGGTATCATTTGCTTAGGTTGGCTCTTCCTCTAGATAAGATTTATTGAGAGACCCAGTGACAGAATTGTCCTGCATTCACCCATTTTGTAGGGAAGCCATCTCATAGACCAGCAGTTCTCAACCTGTGGGTCATATCACCTTAGGGGATCAAGTGATCTTTTTACTGGGGTTGCCTAAAAACATCTGAATATCAGATATTTACATTATGATTCATAAAGTAGCAAAATTACAGTTATGAAGTAGGAAAAATAATTTTCTGGTTGGGGTCACTGTAACATGAGGAATTCTTTTTTTTTTTTTTTTTTTTTTTTGGTTTTTCGAGACAGGGTTTCTCTGTGTAGCTTTGCGCCTTTCCTGGAGCTCACTTGGTAGCCCAGGCTGGCCTCGAACTCACAGAGATCCGCCTGCCTCTGCCTCCCGAGTGCTGGGATTAAAGGCGTGCACCACCAACGCCCAGCAACATGAGGAATTCTAATAAAGGGGTCACATTATTAGCAAGGTTAAGAAATACTTTCATAAACCCTTTCCAAAATGACCCAAAGCCCAGATTTTTTTAATTAATAATTTAAATTTTTAAATTCATTTTACATACCAATCACAGATTCCCCTCTTCTTTCCTCCCACCCCTCCAGCCTTTCCCCCACAACCCACCCCCCCCATTCCCTCCTACAACAAGACAAGGCCTCCCATGGGGAGTCAGCAGAACCTGGTACATTCAGTTGAGACAGGTCCAAGCTCCTCCCCATGCCTCAAAGCTGTGCAAGGTGACCCACCATAGGTCTTATAGGGAGAACTTTGTAGCATCATTTTAACTATGTGCTCCATGGTTCCACCTGGTAAGTAGTCACCCTAACTGCTAGAGAAAACAAAATCTGCTGACTACAGATGTATTACTGATTGTAGGCATTTTTGTCACAAAAACCTAATCAAAATCAGAATTTGGCTTTGAGACTGAAAATTGAGCAATTGTTGCCCTTGAACTGGGATAGTTGCAGTGATTGTTAAATAGGTACAATTCAAACCACTTGAGACATCTAGGCGACCTCTGAGGAGATGACTCAGCATCATTATAGCTCCCCAGGGAATTTTAGGAAATAATAAATGCAGAAGGGAGTTACACGGCTAGGAAATTAAAGGGATTTGAAAACCAATCAATCAATTAGAGAAAACAGGCTATGACACTACAAAGGGAAGCTTGCCGGACCTCTGGGTCCAGGCAGCCTGATCATGCAGTCTGTGCTCATGTGATGCAGTCTCTGTGAACAATGTGTACAGGTCTACTTGATGTTGATGATGCGGTTACAGGGAGAAAGCAGTATGCAGCATTCTTCCAAGAGAATGAGCTCATCGGTATAAAGAAAGCATAGAGAAGCCACTGGATGAGATTCATGTGGGTGATTTGTTTATATAGGTATTTCAATGTTAGCTATAAGCACATATTAATTTAATTTCACTCTCCAAATGTTTTATAACCAGAAAAGAATCTCTCTCTCTCTCTCTCTCTCTCTCTCTCTCTCTCTCTCTCTCTCTCTCTCTCTCTCTCTCTCACACACACACACACACACACACACAAACCCACATAATACACAGTTTTGTATATATATATATATATGTGTGTGTGTGTGTGTGTGTGTGTGTGTGTGTGTGTCTGTGTCTGTGTCTGTGTCTGTGTGTGTGTCTGTGTGTGTGTGTCCTGGACTCCGAAACTTAAAAATTTTGAGGTAAAACAGTCATACTTTGGGAAGAGATAAGTCTCTGGATGTGGCTATTCTTCATCATTTTAAACTCTTATCAGATTCCTGGTCTTTGGGTGCTCTTCTTGGGAGAAAGGAAAGTCCGACTTGCTATCAGCATAGTCTGTTATTGTTATCTTTTTGAAATTATGATGTGAATCAAAATGTTCCTTCACCGCTCCAGACAGTTGGGTAAACTGAGGATGAATTTCTCAGTGTTGTATTCCCAGAGATGAGTTACCTGCACTAGCTGATGTCCCAAAGGTGGGAAATGCTGTGTGATGGTACTTCTGTATATTGTGAATATGTATTTCTCTGATTGGTTGATAATAAAGCTGTTTGGCCTATGGCAAGGCAAGATAAGTTTAGGCAGAACAATCAAACTGAGGACTCAGAGGAAGAGGGGCAGAGTCAGGAGATATAAGCCAACTACCCAAGGGACAAAGATGCCAAAGATCCTGGTAAGCCATGGACCATGTGGGAATAAATAGATTAATAGAAATGGATTAATTTAAATGTAAGAGCTAGTTAGTAATAAGCCTGAGCCATTGGTCAAGCATTTATAATTAATATAAGCTTCTGTGTGCTTATTTGAGACTGGGCAGTCCAGATAGAAACTCTACCTCTATTTACAGATAAGTCTCTGGATGTGGCTTTGTTTATTGTTTCAAACTCTTACCAGAATCCTGGCCTTCAGATGCTCTTCTTGGGAGAAAAGACTATCAGCATGGTCTGTTACTGCTGTCATGTTGAAATTATGATGCAAATCAAAATGCTCCTTCACCTCTCCAGACAGCAGAATACACTGAGGATGAACTCAGTGTTGCATTCCCAGAGATGAGTAACCTGCACTAGCTGTGGTCTCAAAGTTGGGAGAAAGGTTAAGTGAAGAAACCTTCTGGGTAGGTACACAGATGTAAGGTGGGCAATGGCTGGGTAGCACTCAGCACTGTAAGAGAATTCATGGCATCGCTGGCTAGTTTCTATCACCTGGGATTCTGCCTTTTCCACTTCATTTCATTTGCAAGCACCACAGAAAAGAGACACATCACTAATGTTTACAGACCTTGAGTGAGGACTTGAGATAGTTAAAGGAGAAATGTGTGATTTTCTTCTCTTTTAGCAAAGCATTAGGAGGACACCAAGAAGAAACTCCCTATTTCCTTTGATCACCTTTGAGTTTTGCAGAGAGACACCGAGTTAGAGGCAGGCTGAGTCTAATTAAACATGAGGATGGAAGAAATTATTGAGAATTCAAATACAATTCAAAAGTGTCAAACTAAGGAACACATGGCTGGATCTTCTGAAAAGTGTGTTTCTGAGCATTCCTCGGGACCTCCCTGAAATCATCCCGATACGATATTATCTTCAATCTGTACTGTTGGAGGTAACTTAACACACCCCGCTCCTTAGTCTAGTCTATGGACAAGTCTTACAATTCCTATCATTTAGAATGAAGGAAAGTAACAGTAATAGGAAATTAGAATTTTATACCTAAATTCATAGATTTCCTATAATATTTTCAACTGAAGGAATAAAACAATATCTAGCCCCCAGAAAGAGGTGTGTCATATCTGTTATCAGTATCCTTCACCTCTGTCAGGTTTAAAGCATTCACAGTATAATTACTATTAGGTTAGACTTAGGATTCAACAACTAGTATAACTGAAGGAAACAGACAGGAGAATCAAAGTTCAGAACAGAAGGTTCCAGAAATTGTAACCTAAATGATAAACCTATGCCTAACTTTTATGAGGAAAAACAAAAAAAATGACCATCAAAACTGAAAATTGTGAGGAAATACTTGACCAAAGCAAATCATAAACCATATGAGCAAACTCTGCAAATCCATGTCTAATGTCAAAGCACTCTAGAGATCCCCAAC
Organism: Peromyscus aztecus; assembly: GCA_902168405.1. Classification (NCBI taxonomy): domain Eukaryota; kingdom Metazoa; phylum Chordata; class Mammalia; order Rodentia; family Cricetidae; genus Peromyscus; species Peromyscus aztecus. The sequence goes on from CABHPQ010151550.1 coordinate 43,502, forward strand.
TACTTTCAGCTTTGTTGACTGTAACACACTTCTCTGCCAGGCTCGGTCCACATCCAGTCTGCAGTTCTCTTGGCAGGTATCCCAAAAATCTGGTATCTCCAACATCTTGGGGTCTCCAGCAAAATACAGGTTTTACTTTCACAGCTTCAGAAAATGGCCATTCTGGGTTGCCATGAAGAAGACACCCTGGACACTTGCCTGGCCTCACCAGCTTTTCATCGTTGCAGAGGGAGATTCCATAACCTCTTTTTTGTATCTTTGACTTTAAAGCCAGAACCATGTGGCCAATGCTGCCAAGTTTTGCTGCTTGCTGGGCCTGGAACTTGGCCCCCTCACTCAAATATATTTGCACCAGCCTTTTGTTTCCAATGGTTTCCTTCCCTACTTAAGCTTTTTTTAAATTTCTTTCCACAAGTTGGCAGCCACATTATTTGCCTAAGTATCACAAGTACAGTCTCTAGGACACTAACTAATATTCTTCTCCACTGATGCTTCTTGGGCTAGACCCTCACACTTGAAATTGTCCTCAGCACCGTCTTTTGAAAATCCTCTTGCTACGATGGTCCATTTAGCCCAGCTAAAATTGAAAAAAAACATACATATATACCCTGATACATTATTTGTGATTACTGAGGAATGTGCCCAGCATTCAGTAAGGCAGTGTGACTGCAGACTTGCTATAGTAAAGCTCCTATAGAACCATCCAGAGACAGGAGCACTACTCAATTGACAGTAGCTTTTGAAGAAGAATACAAAATCTCTCAAATCTTGTCTCCCCTTCTGTCTTCCAGAGTATGCTGAGATACATTTCCATATCCCACCCTCCATTTCATGCTAGAGGCAGTGATAGTTTATATATAAAACCTCAAGTACACTAAGTGTAGGCACTCGACCTGCTCAATTGTCCATTGAGATGAGGCCTCTTACATATTATCACCACCAGGTGGCACCCGAAGCACAAGTTTGACAACGAATGGCACACCACCCAGTTTGTGCTGATGTTGAACCTATGGTTTCTGGGTCCCAGCTGTGACAAACCTCCCTGAAGACATTCTGTGCACCATATGAAGTTTTAAGAGGGTCTAACAATGTGCATGGGACAGGAAGGGGAAAAGCTTAGAAACGTGCCTGCAGGACTCAGCCTGTCTTTGCAGCAGGAGCGTTTTTCTTTATTCAGTCAGATCCTTTGCAAGTTTCAGTGTGTAGAGAGCTCCCCAACTGTGGACGTCCCTCACTTTGCAGCCATCGTTGTGGTGAGAAGATCTCCCATCTGTCTTCCAACATCTGTCGTCTTTTTCTACCTGCTCACTTCTGGGAGTGTGGAGAGCAGTTTCAGAACTTCATTCCATTCTGATCATGGAGGGGAGCATGGGGCAGGGATGATGGCAGGCAAGAGTGTGCTGGAGAAATAGCTACATCCTGCTGCATAGGCCAATACCTGCCTCCAGACCGATATCCAGACTTAAGGCAAAGCGGGCTCTTAGAGGCGAGAGAAAAGGAGAGTTCATGAGGAGATGTGATTCACTACTAAGAGCTTAATGAGTTTGCTAATTCATTCAAGCAGAAGTCTAGGAAATATGTGTTTGAGTGGATTTTAAGGGGGTGGGGTAATGTTGGAAAGAATATAAAACTGGATCAGCCTGATTTTATTGATGTGGGCCCTCTGAGTGGATATTCTAGTTTTGTGCGGAATCTTGCACAGTTAAAAAAAAATGGTGGCAAAAGTTTGTTTGAATGGTGGACTGAAGCATTTGTGAAGAGATGGCCTACTGAAAAGGACGTGGAGTTGCCTAATTCCCCCGACTTAGTGCAGATGAAGAGATTTTTAAGGCTTGGGGAAATTGCAATGCTAGAATGGATATGCTGGGTAAAACCTAATCCTCCACAATAGGAAGGTTCAGAAGAGCTGTTCATCACTAATCCTATAAGATGCAAAATGGTGAGAGGGGCACCAACACATTTAAAGTGTTTTGTTGACATCCTTCTTCTTGCGCCAGACCTTTGGGTTGGAAATGCTGCTGTTCAGTTAGATAAATTAAATGCAAGGGGTTTAATTCTGTTCCATGGTAGCAGTGACCTAGTGGCAACACTGAATCACCAAAGGCAGGGTGATCACAGTTATTGTAATAGGCAGCACAAGCAAAGTGATTTTTATATAGGCATGACTCGTACAGACCTTTGGTAATGCCTAATCAATCGTGATGCTTCCAGGCTTTTAAGATTGTGTGTGTGTGTGTGTGTGTGTGTGTGTGTGTGTGTGTGTGTGTGT
>CABHPQ010151551.1:4930-34336 GCA_902168405.1 Peromyscus aztecus
TTTCTGTAGAACTGTAGTTGAAGTGGTCTGGATTTTGAGAGGCACAGTTGAACTGGGGAGTTTGAGTCACAGGCCTTTGAAAACCACATGTGGAACCAGGCAATGGTGGAGCATGCCTTTAATCCCAGCACTGAGGAGGCAGAAGCAGGCAAATCTCTGAATTTGAGGACAACACAGAGAAACCCTGACTTGGAAAAACCAAAAGAAAAAAAAAAAAAGAAAAAGAAGGAGGAGGAGATAAAAGAAAAAGGAGGAGGAGGAGGAGATAACCCGATATGGAAACAGTGTGGGCACATGAGCAGACAAACTCGATTGAAGTCCCAGCTCTAGTACTACTAGCTTTGTGTCTGTGGATGTGTCATTTGAACCTATTCTGCACGATGTCAGAACAGGAATAATACCTCCTATACAAATGCTCAGTACAGTTTGAGATAATGTATTTAAATTCTGCGTGTTGTCTAACGCAGATCTCACTGTATCTTAGATATTACAACCCAGATCTGTATGTCTTAGACATCACTCCTAGCTGTGGTAGAATTGTACCATGCATAGTTAGGCCTGCAGGTGAGAGAGGAAGTGTGCCTGCTTGATATGAGCAGAACAGTTCTTGAGCCTCTTCGTGGTTTGGGTTGTCAAGGGTGTAATATCTTGGCATAGCTTTGCCCTCAAGGAGCTTATAATCTTGTTGGTGAAACATGCCACATACATAAAATGCTAGGGTAAAGTTTTGTCTATTATGTTCCAAATCCTAGGTCACACTGTGCATCAGAGAACATTCTCTCTCAGGGCTTTTACCCTTTTGTATTTTGTCCATTGAGCAGCTTCTGGGTGTTGTTGATAGAGAATGTGTGAGGGTAAAGGGGCCTATATAGAGATTTAGGAGAAAGGAGTCATGTGGGGATATGTAATTAATTTTTATACTTTCCCCAGTAAACCATCGACCCTTTTTATGATGTCATGAGGGATTCCTTAATTTTGCAGCTGCTTCCTGATTACGTCAGAGAGGAGCCTCTCACCCCACAGCCTAGAGCTGCACTCCTCTAAGAATTGGAAACAAATGAAGTGCTGAATATCTAATAGCTTCCACAGGGAGAGCCAGTTCAGACTTCCCAGGCCTACTCCAGCAGCTCTTCCTCAAATATTTCTGACCCCCTGAAGTGTCTTTGTTCTGGAAAGACAGAATTTGGCCCTGAGCCGAGAGTGTGTGTGTTGGGGGTGGGTGTCACTCCTTGATCTGCACTCCCCTGTCTCCAGGTGCTTGCAGGCCTGGGTCTCTGCCCCTTTCCTGCATCTCCTTTGGTAGGGTTATCTTTCTTCTGGAGCTGGAGGAGAGTACCACACTGGCAGTCTCCTGTTCCAGTAGTCCTCTCTTCTGTCCCCCAACATCATTTTGTTTTCACTTTCCCTCACCCTCCTCCTAGAGGACTTTCCAGACTTGCATATGTCACTTGTTTGCTGCTTAGAAGGGTTAGAAAATGCTCTTTATACAAATTTTCTTTCTTAGTGGTTTTTGAGGCAATGTCTCTTGGAGCCTAGGTTGGCCCATGTACCTGAAATTGACCTTAAATTACTGACCCCCCCTGCCTTCATCTCCCAAATGCTGGTATTATAATCATGCTCTACTATGCCCTACCCACATAATTATATAATTTCTCTTAATTCAAATGAATTCATGCTCTGTTAGCTTTCTAACTGCCCCCATTACCCCCCCCCCTTCTTTTAGCTGCCCTAACCTATTGTAAGTGTTTTTGCTAGGTTAATGGTGTGTGTATGACTGTGTCTGGGATTGAACCCAAGGTCTCACTTACACTAGGCAAGTACTCCTCCACAGAACTGTTACACCCAACCCTTAACTAGATTAATCTTCACAAAATATCCAACATAGCTTCCTTCAGGAATCTTAAGCGAGTGCTCCCTTACTGTCTGTTGAGGTCAAGTCCATGTTTCAGCATTTCAGGCTCTGTATTTTGGCCCCTGCTATGCTGTAGGCAGAGTTCATTGAGTATTTTGTGTACTCCAGCCTGCATCCCTCGTATAATGTACACAGTCCTTCCTGCATAACCATTTCTTTTAGGGTTCATCTCTTACAGCCCAGCCCAGAAATAGTCTCTTCCTCTTCCGTGAAACCTTCGATAGATAGTAGATGAAATGACTTTCCTTTCTTTTCAGGGACAAAAGGCATCTATTTCCCTGATTCCTTTATGACTATTCTTCCTCATTGGATTATCACCTTCCCATGGGCAGAATCCTATTTAAATTTCTATCTTTACAATTGCACACCTAGATCAATTTTTTTTTTCAAATAATGGGAGAGGTCATTTTAGTAGAAAGTTTAGATGGTCTTTCCCCTACATCTACCACTTTCAAAAGAACTTTACCAAAAATAAAAAGAAAATAAAAAAAAGAAAAGAAAGAAAAAGAAAAAGAGAGAGAGACAGTTTTACGGTCTTAGAAGACCCAACAGAAGCATTAGGTATGCCAGTGAAGGCTCATCAGGAAGAAACTTTACTTTACATGTCCCTCTGTCTGTTCTCTTGACTGTACCTTGTTTAGGGATATGTCACAGCTTGCCTTAGACTCAGTTCATTTAATTCTTCCACCATTGTGCATGAGTATGTTGCTTGGATCTATCAGTGTTCCATTCCTCTGACTCATTCATTTCATACTTGAGGGAATAAAATGCCCCAAGGGCAAGAACATCTCTGCTTTTGATCTGGGATCTTACTGCCTCCTCCTGCCTCCTCTTTAGCCAGCAGCTGCCACAGGGAATAGCAGAGGGGTACTCTTCCTGCCCACTTCCTGTAGACAGGGAGGTTTGGGTGGGCTGCACAGGAACTATGCCAGCCCTGCATCTAACTGGTGACTGACTCATGAGAGAAGCAGCCTGATGTCTGAAAGATACACAAGAGCCAACAAATTGCCTCCAGGTGGTGCTAGTTTGGAGGTGGCTGGCCATTCATTTCCCCTGAGAGTAGATGGGGGAAGGGAATCAGTGAAGAAGTGGTCACCTGCCTTTTTCTTTAGTTATTAGTAAGGCAGCCAAGGAGATAGCTGCTTGTCTGTGAGAATCGGCAGTGAATCCAGTGCACTCTGACCCCTTCCCTCTGCTGTCAGGGTAGCAGACTTACATATCACTCACCCTGAGTCACTCTTTCATTAGTGTCCCCATCCTCTTGCCAGGAAGCTGGCTATGTGTACTAAGAGAATTCTGCTGGTTTCATTGCTGGCAGGTTTTTTTCTATGACCAGCCAAACCTCATCCCGCTACTAGGGTTTTCTCCAAATCTCTCCCTTACAAAGACTTGGTACCCTATCCCAGAAGTTGATCAAAAGCAGTGATTCTGAGTCACTGTCTCTTGGCTGGGCTTACAGGTCCAAGCAGGTGGGCCTGCCTCTGCTCTGTTTCCCTCCTCTCCCCTCCCCACCTCTCCTGCCGCACTCCCATTTCCTGCAGGAGGATGCTTTGCCATCCTGGAACCATCAGGCACAGCTTTGCTTTGGCAGCACCATTGCACACACACACACTGGTGGGAGAGGGGACGTGTTTATCACTTTTCCTGGAGATTATCTGTTTAAGCACTTCTCTGACAGTTACAATAACAAGGGCAGTGTGTTGTGTTTCCAGCAGAAGGACACTTGCTGTTGAAAGATGTATAGCACTAATTAGAAATACATAACATCCGGCCACATGGCAGCCTTCTCCCGGCCGCCCCATTTCCTGATTTCATACAACTTTGACGACAGTTGGTTTATGTTTTCCATGAATATGTTCTCAGAAAAATGAGAAAGTCTCCCTGTTACATAGGAGCAAGAAGAACATTTCTGCCTGAGCAGGTATTTGGCCACAGGAGCACTGGGAAGTATGGTCGCTTGCCCACTTGTAGGAAGGAGCAAAACCAACTTTAGACCTCAGCAGACTTTCTTGGTAAGAAATATTTCCGTCTGATGTCCTTAGCCAAAACCATCCCCCTAAATCCTTAAGAAAGCTTGCTTTTGGAAAGAAGGGGAAAGGCTATTTCACAATGTTAATGAGTTCCTCAGCTCATGTCAGCCTCTGCTACCTGACACAAAGCCAGAGGAACCAGGCAAATATCAAGGCAAACAATGCCTTTTCCTCCCCACCCACATCACTTTCTGGCCTGACCCAGCCCAACTTCAGGGATATATATGGATGTTCATCAGACTAGGCCCAGTTTCCTACTCCTAAAGTAGATCGGCTCTGGACTCTAGATGCTATTTTCCTACCCACTCTCATAAGAGTGAATACTTACAGAGAGTGGTATCTATGTGAGGCCAAGAACATCCTGAGTATACTACACACTCAGTACATTTTCACTTATAATCTATTGGGTCCATGGTTGTCATGGTTACTTGGGTAAATTATATATTTATATATATTTCCCCCCCTCGGAGCTGAGGACCGAACCCAGGGCCTTGAGATTGCTAGGCAAGCGCTCTACCACTGAGCTTAAATCCCCAACCCCTGCAAATGATAATTTTACTCAACCTACTAAGAGCTCCTTTAGTTACAAAAAACAAAAACAAAACAAAACAAAAAAACAAAATCAAAACAAAACAAAACAAAAAAACAATTATTTGTAGCTATGTTCTCTGCTGAATCTGGCACACCACAGATACTCAGTATGTGCTTGTCATACCACCAAGCTGTGGAAAGCAGGCCTTTTGTTAAGTGTTGTCAGATAGCAAGGCCAGTCTAGGGCTCACCAAGACTCAGGCATTCTTGGATAGCTTTGGATATGTTTACTTGCTTAATCAGGGCAGACTACCTCGCTAGTTTGTACCTCTTTACCAGTTGGACCACCCAACAAGCAAGCAGTGTGCTTTGGAGCCTTTGCCTAAGAGAGCATGGTGATAGAGAGGTTAAAGTAGCACAACCATGCAAGGCAGCTGCAGACCTGCCTTCAGGCTATTCTCCAGTTGTACACCAGAGCTTCCTGTCGCTATCCACCTGGTTTTCTTTCTTTCTTTCTTTCTGTTTTTGGTTTTTCGAGACAGGGTTTCTCTGTGTAGCTTTGCGCCTTTCCTGGAACTCACTTGGGAGACCAGACTGGCCTCGAACTCACAGAGATCCACCTGCCTCTGCCTCCCGAGTGCTGGGATTAAAGGCGTGCGCCGCCACCGCCACCCGGCTCCACCTGGTTTTATACCTTATCGCAGTAACTAGCCCAGACGCTTCAGAGGCCATAGATAGAATTGCTCTTAAGCAGTTCGTTCTTCCTGTAGTGCCCTAGCTCCCACCATGAACTCTGAGAGGTAATCCAGTCTGAGATTGCTGTTTATCGTAAAAGTAGAGATGAGCTTGGAGAAAGTAATCTCCCTCTGGCCAGTTTTATCTCTATTGAGAATAAGCTACAATAGCAGAAACATCTCCCTCCATCCCTGTAGCCTTTAGTTTGCAGTTGACTTCTTCCTAAGATGTCTAGTTGATAAGGAGATGCTCATTTGATCAAGTAAGTGTTTCAGCTACCACACTGTGGCTTCTACTCATCTTCTCCCAGCTTCCTCTGTCCTGGCTTAATTCCTTCATCTGGGCTTTGTTGCTTAGTAAAGACAGGCTGCTGGCAGTGGCTTACAAGAATCCATACTAAGATACAATGAAATTGGCAGTGCTGCTGCCTATGGCTCCGGGAGCAGGGAGACATTGCAGCTTTTCTTGGGATGAGATCTTCCTCTCCTCTGTTCATATCCATACTTCTCTTGGTTCATACATGCTTGTTTCCTTTCTGTCTCTTTTTAAAAGATTATCACATTTACGTGTGTGTGTGTGTGTGTGTACACTGTGCATTCCTGTGGGTGTACATGCTGTAATGCAGGTGTGAGAGCCAGAGAACAACTTTCCAGAATCAGTTCTCTCCTTCCACTATGTGGATCTGGGGAATCTAACTCTACTAAGTTGTAAGGCTTAGTGGCCATTACCCCCTACCCATTGAGCCATCTCACCTACTCTCTTGTTTCCTTTCTCTTTAAACAAAGGTTTATCCGTAGCAGAAGACTGGGAGTGGTGATTTATTCTAATCTCATGGATTGTTACCACTTCTTTACTGCCTGCCACAGTTGAGTTGGAAAGTTAGAGGATGACATTTGGGACTGTTGGGCATCTGGAAGATGGTGGAAAATACACAATAGGATTGCTCCCCTTACGCCATTCAATATGCTGAGCCCTTCTGAGCAGCAGCTGGCTTCTCACGTCTAGAACTTTGAAAGTGGTTTGGGGGAGGCATTGTGTGCTCCAGTCATCCTTGCTCCTGGGAAGACTTAAGAATAGCTGTGGTTGTGTAGTGTTTCCTGAAGTAACTTGTTTAGGTCCCTGGCAAGACTAGCAAGCTGACAGGACAAAATGTAGATAGGGACAGAGATCAAGTGTATGGATAACTATCCTTTCAATACTTGGAGTTCTCCTGTGTTACTGAGGGGATTAACATTCACTGCTGCTAAAGCTAATGAGCTTGCCCCCATGTCCATCTCCCTGTGCGTGCTGGGTGTCTCCTCCTCTAAGGCTGAAGTTGGACTGCTGCTTCTGGTATGTTGTTGATTGCCCTCCAAACTGGATGAAATGGCTGTTGAAGAGACCACCAATAATATGTAGGTAAAGGCAGAGATATGGGAGTATTATGTAGCTCCTATCAAAGACTAGTTCTGCCCATCAACAGAGTGGCTCCTTTCAGTGACCTAAAGCTGGAAGGAAATTCAAGCCAGGATATAAGAGTGAGAGATGAGGGTGCTAGTATTAGGAGCCAGAGTTACTTTTTTAGCCCTAGGGGAAGGCAGGGGGATGCTAACACTGATCAATACATTATGTGATAAGCATTGTTCTCTATAAAATTAATTCACTCATCAAAAGTAGGTTAATGTGCTTTTGTGTCTCATGTATGCCATCTTAGGATGAGGAATGTAGAGGACCTAGGCCTGGAATCAGAGTTAGTGATCTGAGAAGATAAGTTTTAAATCTGTTGTTGATTGTGCCCCTGCTGATAGAATAAGGTCTTGATACCAAAGTTTTACATTATCAGTAGCTAACCAAAGCAGAGACTCTATAGCTCCAGCTCATTTTGTCCACTTTGAGTTAATGAAGCTTAGGGAAGTGATGAAGAATTCACACAGGTGAGGGAAATCATTTCTCATCAGTGGTGTAACCTTTGAGGAATTGCTTATGCTCCACTAAATAACCCCACACCTATGCTCATGCTAGCAACTTTAGTTCATCTTAGTGGGCCACGAAAAAAGAAAAGCGGGTAGAATGGGAAGGTACGTGTGATCTAAATGCATTCATATATGAAATTACCAAAAGAATAAATATGTTTTTAAAAGACATGAAAGGGAGCCGGGTGGTGGTAAAGCATGCCATTAATCCCAGCAGAGGATCAGCAGAGGCAGGTGGATCTCTGTGAGTTCAAGGCCAGCCTGGTCTACAGAGTGAGTTCCAGGACAGCCAGGACTGTTTGACAGAGAAACCCTATATCGTAAAACCAAGAAACCAAAAAAAAAAAAAGAGACACGAAAGGGGCTGGAGTCTGGGTTTGGAGTCGCAGCACCTAGACGGAGGCTCCCAGTTGTCTGTCACTCCCAGAGGATCCATCGGCCGCTCTGGCCTCCCCAGGCACTAGGTGCTGTGGGATGTTCTGTATGGCAAATGTGTTGCTCTGATTGGTCAATAAATAAAACACTGATTGGCCAGTGGCTAGGCAGGAAGTATAGGCGGGACTAACAGAGAGGAGAAAAGAACAGGAAGGTGGAAGGAGACACAGTCATCCGCCGCCAGATCAAGCAGCATGTAAAGATGCCGGTAAGCCACGAGCCACGTGGCAAGGTATAGATTTATAGAAATGGATTAATTTAAGATATAAGGACAGTTAGCAAGAAGCCTGCCACGGCCATACAGTTTGTAAGCAATGTAAGTCTCTGTGTTTACTTGGTTGAGTCTGAGCGGCTGTGGGACTGGTGTGTGAGAGAGATTTGTCCTGACCGTGGGCCAGGCAGGAAAACTCTAGCAACAACTAGGCATGAGCATGGTCTACATATTTATATGCAAGCAAAACATACATATAAAACAAAACTTTAAAGCAAAGAAAGTTTAAAAATAAAAGATATAAAAATAGGAGGGGTACTTGTTGGGGAAATATTAGGGGTTTAGAGGGACTGGTGGGGGGATGAGAGAGGACAGAGAGTTCTCTCTGTCCCTGCCTTCTCAAACTACTTTATATACATGGATGAAATTATCAATGAATTCAAATGTCTTAAAATAAAATGAAAAATACAGGATAAAACTGAGTTAGTTATGCAGTATTTTACACCTTTTCAATTATCAGACTAGATCAGTCGCGTTCAGGGTGGTATGGCTGTAGACATTCTTTTCAATTATCTAACCCTTGAGCATTCTAAAAATGAAAGTATCTTTCTGGTATTGCCTGCTTATATACACTTTCTTTGTTAGAAATTTCTCATACTGTGTTCTCAAAAAGTACCTAAAATTGATTTGTGTTGATTTTTAAGTCCGTGTAATAATTGATACATGATTTTTAATTAAAAATAATAAAATTTAAAAGACTTACTCAAGGGATCATGAGATGTTATCAAGCAGTTATCTGTGTGTAGGGCAAGCTAGTAAGTGCTCCAAATATAATACAAAGTCATATAAATCTACTTCAAGAGGGTGATTACTGCCATCACCTGTACTTTTAGAGGGAGAAAAAGAAGCTGAGCAATGTGGCCAGGGAGCCTTCAGTAGGGCAGCAAGGTGGCATTTGGACCCTGGGGTGTGATGGAATTTTCTTTGCTCCTTTGCAGACTGCTTCTCAGAGGAGTGTCGCTCTGTGATCCAGGAACAAGCTGCATCCTTGGGCTTGGCTATGTTTTCTCTACTGGTACAGCGCTGCACATGCTTACTTAAGGACTCTGCCAAAGGTAAGCAGGAGGGCCCTGGCCATTGGGTTTTCCAGTTGCCCAACCCTGTCCAGATGAACCTCAGAGTGCTGGTGCTCAGTCTTCTCCCTGCTCTCTAGTCCTTTCTCCCAGCATTCCCCTCTTCCTTTTGTAGTCTAATGGCCTATCAGGACTTCTTTTCTCTTTGTGGCTCTGTTCCTTCCCTTTTTCTTTTTAGTAGTTAAGAATTTCATTCTACCTATGGGCTCTTATGTGGGGTTTTTGTTTCTTGGCTTTGTTTTTATTTGTTCGTTCATTCATTCATTCATTCATTCATTCATTCATTCACTTATAGTCAGGGTCTCTCTCGCTGTGTAGTCCTTGTTGGCCTGGAACTCTCTATGTAGACCAGGCAGACCTCGAATTTACAGAAGATCTGCCTGCCTCTGCTTCCTCGGTGCTGTAACTAAAGGCATGTACCCCCACACCTGGCTTTTTACATGTTCTTGTATCTTTAAAAAGACCTGAAGAAGAACTGGAGAGATAGCTCAGTGGTTAAGAGCAGCTCTTCCAGAGGACCCTATTTGATTCCCAGCACCCACATATTAGCTAACAACCATCTGTAACTCTAGTTGCAGGGGATCTGATGTCCTCTTGTGGCCTCTGAGGACATCAGGACTGCAAGTGGTACACAGACAAATATGCAGGCAAAACTCCCTCACACCCCAAAAATAAAAGCCAATGAAAAGATCTGAAGATTGAGTAATGAGTTCTCTCCTCCATTTTCTTGTCTCCCCAGTGCTAAAGACTAAACAAGTTTCCCTTTGTTTTCACAATTTATATTTCTATACTTTTATATTCCTGTGTCTTTTTCGTATGTGGTAGCTGCTATACTCACTGTGGGCCCCCTATCTTGAACTCACTGGACTAAGTGGGTATTACTATCCCTTGCCTTGAGATCTATGCCAGATCCTTTATATTACCCTAGAATTCTACCTTAGATTACTGTAGCTAAGAAAGGTACAACTAAGGTCATACCTTCCTCTCAGCTCCCGCATCAATACTGACAAGCAGCAAAACCTCTCCCTCTGTTATCCTATTCTACCAGTGCTGGGATGCCTCCTGCTTCTAGAGTTGCTTTTTGTTCAGGGATAGGGACAACTTTGTGTTTTGAAACAATTTCACAGTTACAGAATAGTTGAGTTTAATGGCTCATGCCTGTAACTCCAGTGACCTAGAAGGTAGAGAAATGAAGACTAGGAGTTCAAGGTCACTCTTGGCTATATAGAGAATTTGAGACCAGACTGTATTGCATGATACCCTATCTCAAAAAACAAAAACAGGGCCAGCACTATGGCCCAGTAGGTAAAGCATATAAGCCTAACAATAGAGTTTGACCCTCAGAACCCATTTAAAAGTGGAAGGAGAGAACCAGCTCCACAAAGTTGTCCCATGATGTCCATGCCTGAATGTCCGAGAGGAAGAGAGTGCCCAGGCCACCTCCCTGAGGCCTAGATCCCCTATGGACCCACACTGGGTTCTATCAATAACAGCAGCCCTAGTCCTTCACCGCGCGCGCGCACGTGCGCGCGCGCGCGCACACACACACACACACACACCACACACACACACACACACACGGTAATAATAAATTGAAAAGAATAATGCAAAGCACTTTTATATATGCTTCTTCTAGACTCCCAGGTAGTTAATATTTTACCATGTCTTTAGTTTTTTTTTTTTTTTAACCATGTCTTTACACAATCAGGCTTATTGTTTTTCACACCTATACATGCACAGTTATTATTTTTGTTCTGAACTATCTGATCTTTAATGGCAAGTGTGGTGGCTCTTTAGATCTAAATACTGACTTTGTTTCCTCACACTAAGGACTTTTTAAAATTTTTATTTATTTATTGTTGAGACACTGGTTTCTCTCTGTGTAATCCTGGCTGTCTTGGAACTCACTTCTCTGTAGACCAGGCTGGCCTCGAACTTAGAGATCTGCTTGCCTCTGCCTCCCAAATACTGGGATTAAAGGCGTGTGCCACCACTACCCAGCAAGGACAATATCTTAACAGTTACCAGAATCTGGGGGCTGAGGATCTAGCTCAATGGTAGAGTATTTGCCTTGTATTTACGAGGCCTGGGTTATATCCCTAACAAAACAACAAACAAATAAGAACAATTACCAAAACCAGGGAGTCAGAGTTAGAGCAATGACTCAGTGGCTAAGATTACTTATTACTCTTGTAGAAAATATAGGTCTGTTCCCACCACTCACATTGGGCAACTCACAGCCACCTGCAGCTCCAGGGCATCCAAATGTCCTTTTGGCTTCCAAGTGCACCTGCAGTTATATGCAGATACCCACGTATAGACACACACAAGTACACACAATTAAAAACAAAATAAATTTAAAAAACAAAATTAGGGCCAGGCAGTGGTGGCACATGTCTTTAGTCCTAGCACTCAGGAGGCAGAGGCAGGAGGATCTCTGTGAGTTCGAGGCCAGCCTGGTCTACAAAGTGAGTTCCAGGACAGCCAGGGCCATTACACAGAGAAGTCCTGTCTCAAAAAATAAAACAAACAAACAAACAAACAAACAAACAAACAACTAAATTAGGAAATCAGTGTTGATATAGTGCTATATTGAGTCTATAGGCCTTAGTCAATGTGTATGAATTTCCCTGATAATGTTTTTTGTTGAGAAAGAGGCCTTTGAATTCACTCTGTAGCCCAATCTAACTTCAAACCTAAAATTCTCCTGGCTTAGCCTCCTGATACTGGAGTGACAGACCTGTCCTCTCAGGTCCAGCTGTGATGATGTTCTTTGGGCAGTGGTGGGGTGGGTTCTGCTCTGGGCTCTAATCCAGGATCACACATTGCATTTAAATACTGTATCTTTTTAGTCTCCTTCAACCTATCTCTCTTTGTCCTTCATAACCTTGACATTATTGAAGTACAAGCCATTTATTTTGTAGAATGTTCTGCGATTGGTTTTTTCTGATATTTCCTTCTGATAAAGTTCAAGTTTTGCAGTTGTGGCAGGAACTCTGGTGACATCTTGGCACTGTGCTAAAAGGGATGCTAAGAGTGAGCTGGAGGCTAGAGTGGAGACTTGTACTGGACTTGAGGTGAAGCAGAAGCAGGTGTCTCCAGAGGAAAGCCAATTTACTGCTTCTCTTTGTCCTACTTTCAGAGTTCCCAAAGTGCTAGTCTATGGCCTCACTTTTGAGTCCAGCTCTCCTATGAACTTAGTCTCCCTTTGCTAAGAGTTGGTTGCTATCCCAACATGCCAGAAGGGCCATAGCATACATGGGCCCAGTTCTCATACTTTGCCTCTGCAGCTCAGCTGTCCTCTCCTGAGGACCAAGATGACCAAGATGACATCAAGGTGTCTTCCTTCGTCCCGGACCTGAAGGAGCTGCTCCCCAGTGTGAAAGTCTGGTCAGATTGGATGCTTGGTTACCCAGACACCTGGAATCCTCCACCCACATCTTTGGATCTGCCCTTGCAGTAAGTTGGCTTGCCTGTTTCTTCTAAACTGTGACCGTGGTTTACTGTGTCCCTATCCCTCACCACCCCGCCCCACCTAGTTCTTAGTCATTGTCTGCTTCCTTCTAACCATTACAGCTTCCTTATTTCTTCCTCACTTGAACCTTGATTTTTCCATTCCCTTAGCACCTTCCTTGTCTCTGGTGTTTTAGGTTATTTTGGCCCATTCTCTAGTCAGTTCCTTTCTCTTGAACACTCCCCTTTTCTCCTGTTCCGTAGTTCTCTGTCTTGTTCTTTGTCCTTGTTCCTCCTTTCTCATCCTCACCTCATATTGTTTATGCTCACCATCTTTGCAGCTGATGCTTGGGGTCTGGATGTATGGTGAAGCATGTGTGAGACTTTGCCTCTTTCTTTCTTTTTCAGTTTTGTTAACTGGTCCCATATCTGTTTGTTACCTTCTGTACTCAGTGTTTTTCACCTTCTTTTGTGGCATATAATGTGTGCTGAGGGATGAGTGGGTGCATCTCTCTCTCTCCCTTCTCTAGCCACTCATTTTCTGTCTCTTCACCTTGCTCTCTCCCCTGTCTCTGTGTAGTGTCTCTAGGGGTAACTGTTGGTGTGAGGTGTATTGCAATGTCTAAGGATGTGTGGTTCTGTGTAGACGGTCTATATAGAGCTGTGTGTTTATAGGGTGTTTTTTTTGTGGGTTTTGTTGTTTCAAAATAGTAGTAAAACATATAATGGAATTTGATACTTTAACAATTTTTATGTTTACATAAAAATTCATTGGCATAAATTACATCTAGAGTGTTGTGCAACCAGGTGTGTTCTTTCTTTGTCTGTGTCTGGATTTAGTCTATTAGCCTTGCCAGTCAGGGTCCCATTTGTCCATGTGTGTCTGTGGATCTGTGGGTCTTAGTGTCTATCTGTACCAAGTATGAAGTTCTGTGTGTTTCTACTTCTATGTGGTTGTCTGTCTAGGGGCAATTCAACATGCCTCTCATTGGCTGCCTATATGTGTCTGTGTGTATCAGTCTGTGGCTCTATGTGTTGTATCCATATGCTGTGTTCCAGCCTGGGCTATGCCCATTTATGTCTACGTTTGTGTGTGTGTGTGTGTGTGTGTGTGTGTGTGTGTGTGTGTGTGTCCGTCCTTGGGTCTGTGTTTGGGTTCATCCATCCCCATAGGGATCTGTTCCAGTGTCTGGATCTATGTCAATATATTTTTCTTTTCTAGGTTTATTTATTCATGCATTTGTTTATTTTATGTGTATGAATGTTTTGCTCACATATATATTTATGTGCTACATGTGTGCTTGGTGCCCATGGAGGTCAGAAGAAGGGATTGGATCCCATGGAATTGGAGTTAAAGACAGTTGTGAGTTGCCATGTGGGGCATTGAGGATTGAACCTGGGTCTTCTGTAAGCAAGAACAATAAGTGCTCCTAACCACTGAGCCATCATCTTACCAGCACCTCAATATGTTCTTGAAAGCTCATGCCCTTGTCCATATTTATACACAGATATGATATATTTGTCAATTTGATTGTCTTTGTGTGCTAATATGGAGGAGAAGTCTTTGTATGAGGACTTGCCTATATCTCCCTGTCTATCTTTACTTGTCCCAACTTGTTTCTACTTGCCTTTTTTGTCTACCTGTGTAAAGCTGCTTTAGGTTTTGGGGGCTTTGTAGCTGTGTGGTTATGTGTTTTGGAACAAGTGTATGTACCTAGTACCTCATCATTCATGCCCTGAGCTCTTCTGGGAGAAGGAAAAACTAGAGGGTAGAGTATGGACACCTCGGCGGCTGCCACTGGGGAACCAAGAGGGGAGTTTCTCTGGATTGGCTCCCATGCATGTGTATTTCCTAGACTCATGGGTGACCCACAGAGGGAAGGCTGCCACAGAGATTTCTGCTCAGTAGTCACTGAACTTTCTGTGTGGGCTGTGTAGTCTTGACTCTTCGCCTACTTTCCTTCCAAATTGTTTCCTTGCACCTCACCCCAAGAGGCACCCCCGAACTCCTGCTTTCTCTGGTCCCTCCCTAGCTCTAGCTTTGTAACTGGGTAGACAGTACTCCCAGCTTCAGACAGTTCACTTGTTTCCTGTGAGCCCTCCCAGGTTTCCAAATGTGTTCCAGACTGAAGTCTCATGAGCAGGGTTGAACCCTGAGTTGGGCAGCTGGAGCCACACAAAAGAACTAACAGACCTGCTGGCCAGGGGCAGCTATTTCTCAGCAGTGATCCCTGAAGAGTTAGCATGTACAGTCTCAATTTTTTAGGCTATTAATCTGTAATGCGGACTAGGCAGTTTGCAATTTTGGAGGAAAATAGCTAGCAAAAGAGACAACTTTCTAAGTATCTAAGGCACTGATTCTGATGTGTGAAGGGCCACTGAGTAGTCTTTTCTTCTGTCAGGGACAAGGAAGCAGACCATCTGTCCCTGGAGCTTGAGTCTTTCTGGGTCACCTCAGCCCACATCCACAGATCCCTTAGCTATGATCAACCCGTGTCCTGGGCCATCAAATTTGCTAATTCTTCTGTAGTACTTCTCCTTTATCCTTCTCTCCCTTCCTCTGCCTTTTGTTTGACTTGGGAAATGTGATGCTTACACAGGAAATACTGGGATTCATTTGCTTGAGATGCTGATCCTGTTTTCCCTTTGGATGTTGGAGCAAACGTTCCATTGCTGGTTCTGTGTGCTGCTGCCGTCTTTGGACAAGGGCTCAATCTGCAGCTGTACACGTGGTCCAAACTACATACATCTCCAGTAGAACTAGAAGGGATTGGGACATGTGAATCCTATTTGCTTCATTTGTTAAGACTTCTTCACAGAAAAAAACAAATCTGACCCACTACTATATTGACTGTGACTTCCCAGTAAATAAGTTTTTGTGGCTATGGACATTCACTCTTGTGACTCTGGGCAGGAGAAATGTCAGTTTGGTCAGGAACTAGGTCCTCTTGTTCTTGTGTTCTCTCTTCTCTCCCTTCCCCCTCCTCTCAATCAGGAGCAGCAGCTGACTGTCTCTGGAATGCAAGTTTAAGTGTCAAGTAGCAGTTGCTGTCCTTGGGCCTGACCCTAAGGCATGGTCATATAAGGACTAAGTTCAGCAGAGCTAACCTGGTCTGACTAATGTTGAAGGTACTTCCATTTTCTGGCCTTACGATCTGAGCATTGGAAAAATGTACTTTTCCTCTTTTCTAGATTGTCCTATAACTGGCTACCTGCATACTCCCACTGAGATCATTGGCAAGCTTTGGTGGCTCTGTGCCTTTCAGACTTGGTCTTGTACTCATCCACTTGTACCTTTTTTCTTCCTTTTTCCTTTTGGTCTGTCTGGTTTTTGAGACAAGATTTTGCATTATAGCCCAGGCTAACCTGGAACTCACTATGTTGTCCGGGCTGGTTTCAGGTTTGTGGCAATCCTTCTGCCTCAGCCTTGGCGTACTGGTATTACAGGTGTGAGTCACCAGACATGGCTTTTATGAAGTCGTCTTTTGAGGCCATAGGGAGTGACATACCCTAGATAGTTGTCTAGAGGTCAGAACCATAACACCCATGACTCTGGAAAGTTCCTTCTTGCTGATCTTCATTTTGAAAGGTTAGGAATGCTGTCCAGGGAGGAAGAAGGAAATGGCTTCCACTTACTGCGGCCCCCTTTGTGTACTTTCATTGGTCCTCACCTATGTTTCTTCTCTGAAAAGACAGCTTTCTCTGATCTTAAGATCAGGTGACCAGGTAGTCTATATTCCCTCTTGGCATTTCCTCTAGGCAGTCCACTCCCAGATGATCCTTGTGACCTGTTGGACCCTTACTTCATCTCATCCCCTTCATTTGTTGCCCTCCTTCCTTGTATGGTTAGATAGATATTCATGGCATACAGTCTCCAACTGTCCTGGGGGATTCCAAAGCTCACCATTGGTCTTCTTGGTTCTCTCCTCTTTGCCTGTGTTCCTCTTCTTTCTGGTCAGATCTGCTGTTCCTAGGCAGGCACATAAGGAACACTTAGGATGACAGTGACAGAATCTCATTAGTCCTAAGGAACTGATAAGGGAATGTTTGCAGAGCCACTTGTTTCTTCCCCACAGTGGCATTTGGTAGGTCTTGAGTCAGCATATAGGTAAGGATCTGTTAGGAGGTGTAATAGAATGGCTTCGTATCCCAGGAGATTTTTAGTGCAGGAGCGTTGTAGTGGGCTGTGGCAAGTGACTTCCTTGGCCACTGTGAAAGGTATTATAGAGGGTTTTGGTCATTTTAGAACAGACTTTAGTGTTTGGAGGGACCACCTACTTGACTGTCAACTAGCACAGTTTCTTAGTTCTTCTACACCAGGGCTTTTTTGAGGCAGGAAAGGCAGGCAGCTGCTTTCTACTTCACCAAGTGACCATGAGGAAAGGTGTTAATGTCAGCTGAGGGAAGAGAAGCTGAGCAGCAGTCTAACATGAACCTAGACATAGGAACTCCTTGTATCCCAGGACCTTGGGCAGAGCCAGGGCAGTGGGACAACCTACCTCATTTCACAGTCTCTGCTGAAGCCAAATCTTCCCTCATCTTGATCTCTAGTTCTCAGTAAGTGAAAGAGTCAGGGGACTTTGAGAACATCCAAACCTAGCCCAGCTGTGGCAGTTGGTTTATTGCTTTCAGCTGGTACTTGAACCCAGGTCCTGGTCTTGGAGGCTTTCCCAGGTTTAATCCCCAGAGCTTTCTCTGCAGCTGTATGACACTGTGCTGACCCCGAATGAGGATAGGAAAATAGAACCAGTGCCAAGCCAGAGTCTCTTTTTCATTTGGAGTCTGGCTGTCTGCCCATGACCAGGGTTACATAATGGGAAACATAGCTGGGGCTCTGGAGAGCCCGAGTTTCACCAGGCTGCCCAGACCTTCGCATTCTGATGCTATATATCTTCCTAATTGTAGCTCAGATGCATTTATCACACTGTTGGATTGGAGTACTGTTTTAAAAAAAAATCTAGAAATTCCTGGACTTGCTGCTTTTCCATTGCTTGTCCTATATAGTCTGCAGAGCATACTTGAAAAAACTCCTAGAGAGCCCTCTGAGGCTCCATCATCAGAGAGAAAAGGGGGCGTGCCTTTGGGGAGCTCACATATGTTGGCCTTGTAGATGAGATAGAAATTCTTGAGTTAAAGAAGCAGCTAGTTCATGCACCCTCATAGGCAGCTTTGAATGAGAACTAATCCCAAATCTAATCGGCAGCCTTTCAAGGACACTTAATATGTCTTCCCAAAGAGCATTTTAGGAGGTCACTAAGTAATAGTCCATCAGCACTTCCCTGAAGGAAGTGCTGGTGACTGTGGGAAGCCCCTTTGCTACCCTGGCTCCCCACCCAGTCTCCCTGGCTCCAGTTTGGGGCGTCAGCACTGCAGCCTGGCACCAAGGGGTTCCTCTTCCTCCAAGTGCTGAGTGTAGGGCACACATGATCTCTCCCATGGTGGGAGCCTCTGTCTTCTCCCCACTTCTCCCACAGGACTCTTTGTGAGAGGAAGGGGTGTTGGTCTAAGGGTTTAGTCTGGCCCTAGCAGGGCACAGCAGCTGACCCCAGGGAGAGACTTTCCAGCACTGGGCTAAGGTTATTTGGGTCCAGTGTATGCTAAACTGAGAAGACGTGTTGGAGTGGTTACAGCGAAAAGCTTGAAGAGGCAGGAACCGTGAGAATCCGCACCAGGGAGGCCGCCAAGGGTTCTACTCAGGCCATGGAGATGTCAGGATCCCCTAGGGGCTGCTTTTTCCCAAACCCAGTGCTGATGGGTTTAACACACCATAGTGATGTGACAGAGGCTATACATATGAGTATGACTTGAGAGAGCTGAAATCAAATCAGGCTGTGACCTAGACAGAATTGGGGATATGACAGTAGGAGAGACACTTTGGTACTTGAGAAATCCTGGGATGAGGTTACAGTGACCTGTTACTGACTGTGGAACTCTAGCTTCACTGCCTAGAAACATGGAAAAGCTTAGCTCTTGCTATAGTACAGCTCTGCTAGACAGAACTGATCTAGGACTGGGTATTCTTTCAAAGTACCCAGTTGACTTCTTTTGTATGAACTAAGATTGTTGAAGGGATGGTCTTCAACTAGGTCCTATGTTCTAATGCTTGCCTAGTAGACATCTCTTGTTCATGGAGCATGGTATCTTGCGGCCTGTCTTACCTCCTGGAATAGTGATCTCTTTGTATCGTGGCAGCATCTAAAACTCAAGTTTTGTGGTTCCTGTATTTCAGTGAGGGAGCTACATCTCCACCCTTTCATAGAGCCTACTGCAGTTCCTAGCACTGAGGTTCCAGAACCATTTACTGATCCTACTGCAGACAGGCTTTTGACAGAACTCGCTAACATTTAAGCCCAAATACTATTCTTTTAACTTGTTAGGTTTAGATCCCTCTCTGCTGCTAGTTGCTTACACAAGCCGTTTTCTGTAATCGAGTGAGAAGTATTCCAGGGCAACCAGGGCTTTATGTTGTCTTTTAATCCAGTGAGTTGGGCTCCCAAACCCAACAAAGGGAAATGCATTTTTTAAAGCAGATAATACACATCTTTAAGCGTTTGCTTGATAGTTGTTTTTTTTTTTTTGTTTTTTGTTTTTTGTTTTCCTTTTTCAATGAGTCTGTACTGAGTGGGCTTTCTGCTTCCTTGTACCTACTTTCTACTTTTGTACCACCTTGGCTGTTTCCAGATCTCTTCACCCCAGGAACCCAAAACCCAACTCGTTTCCCATCTGTACTACTTCTCTGATCTTCCATAGCTCTGAAACACAATGCAGGGCTTCTTCTCACTCAACTCTTTCCGGGTTTGTTCTGCAGCTGTGGAGTTTGAATGTTAGTGTTTAAACAAGCTGGTATTACACAGGAAATGGCCACCTCCACAGGCCCCTGCAGGCTTGTAACATGGGGTCATTGTACTTGA
This sequence comes from Peromyscus aztecus, assembly GCA_902168405.1. Taxonomy (NCBI): domain Eukaryota; kingdom Metazoa; phylum Chordata; class Mammalia; order Rodentia; family Cricetidae; genus Peromyscus; species Peromyscus aztecus. Next base: position 24,234 of record CABHPQ010151551.1, read on the forward strand.
TATTAATCACCAGGCAGCCTATTCCCCCCAGTAAAAATATGAAGAAGTGTGTGACTGCTCAGTCTTCCTTGGTCTTTCCAGAAAGACTGAGCCCTGGCCAGACCGTTCCAACCTGTTGCCTTCCTTAGTCCTGCCTATTGGAGCTCTAAGAACAGTTCTCCCCAACTCTGCCTGGCAGATAGCAGAACTGGCTCTCCTTCTTAGCATCAGGCAAGGAGATGATGGCTGTGGTATACCATGCCCCATATGTTTCACACCTTGGTCTTGCAGGGCACATAGTTGTATAGCATATTCTGTGAGAGAACTCCAGAACTTTAGATACACAGAAAACTGTGGGCCCACCTAAAAGCAAAGCTTCTTAGTTCCCTGGACCAAAGAACTTTTCTAATGCTCTTTGCAGAACTAACCCCAGCCTGAAGGGTTAATCTGATTCCCCAAGTCAATATCCTCCAAACAACCAGCCAAGAGTGTGTGTTGGTTCATTTCTGTGAAATGTGTTTCCCCAGTCACCTGGGCTGGCCTGCCTGGGCTGCATTGTATCGGCCAGCAGCTGCACTGCACTCAAACTGACAGCTACATTAAACCTTGGAATTCTGAGGCAATAAAAAGTAAATTAACTCTTATTTTTTTCCCTTGCTGGTGAAGTAAGTGAATGCATGTCTGTAGTGAACCTTGGTACTGAGTGCATACCTCTAACTAGTCATTGCTGGTCTGTCACAGGCTAGGATCTGGCATTCAGACTCCAGCCAGGGGTCTGCTTTCCTGGTGTGTGGTGTGTTCTGTGAGGTTGGGCCAGTGGGTCACCCTGCAACTGCTGATCCCTGCACACTAATCACACCCCAGCTGCTGAGAGACTCCCTTGCCACCATTCTGGGAGCCATAAATGGGTTTATTGAACACAGTTTCATAGTCTCTGGCTGATTTGTGTCTGCTTGGTGAAGAGTGTACCCTAACTTTCGTGAGATTTTGTGGGCTCTGGTGCAACCCCAAAATACAAGTTGAACCAGAACAATCCAGAAGAATTTGCCTTAGCCAAGCATAGGAGCATACACATGTGATCCCAGCAGTCAGGATCACTGAGACTTTGAAGCCAGTCAGGGCTACATGGTGAGTTCCAAGCCAGTTTGAACTAAATAGTGAGATGCCCCACACCCACCTTCCCACCCTCCTAGCCACCTGTTCCCCTCCAGTCCATTCTCAAGAAAAAACTGAATAGGAATGGGTGGCAGAGGGAATTAACTGAACCCCACAGTATCCTCAAGGGTCTTCAAGCTTTCGTAGCCATAGCATTTGATTTTGTTCTCTTCCACCAAGCTTGCCTCACCTTGGGGCCCAAGGGCTGCTGTGAGGTGAAGGTTAGGTGGCACGTCTTATTGGGATAAGGACGCAACATGGGAAAAATCCAAGCTGTTCCCCTTGTACTTAGGCAGGGAACTCTTGAGCCGTGGAACTGACCTCAGCCCAGTGGCACAGTCGAAGTAAGCCTCCAGAGACTCATCGTCCTCTTGCAGGGATTAGCTTTTTAGTGGAGGCGTCTCACCTGGGCTTTTGGACCTCCCCTTTGGTTGTCGTTAGTTTGCTGATTGTCCGTTTCCCACATCTTTGTCACAGGGTGGCCCATGGGTACCAACAAGATCAGGCTGAACTGACTGCAGGATTGACTTTTCACTGAAGCATTTTTATATATCCCCTTAATTCTGATCAGTCTAGCTTGACCCTTGGAACACTTTTATTTATACTTCTGACTTGGGAACTCAGGGCACTTCCTATATCTTTTGGCACCAGCTGCTTTCTTACAAAATCAACAGGGGTAAGAACTCTCATCCACCTTATCACTGCAGTGTGTCATAAGGTTTTGGCACAAGGTGGGTGGTAATGGGCAAAAGATAGGCGTGGGCAGGGGTCCCTAGTGGTGGCAAGCCGTCTCTGGGAGGAGTCAGTTTTGGTTTATCTGAGCCTTAGGGGACAGGAGAGCATGGTAATGAGAACCACATGGTACCACATATTTCTTCTTCTTGGATCCAAGATGGTAAGGGTGGGAGGATGAGAGGGATGTGGGGCCTCCCACTGAGGAAACTGTGGGTGATTTTCTGCCGCCTCTCTCTGGCTGGGGATACTGTTGCCCACACCCCCGTTCCTAACTATGTCCTCAAGCAGCCTTGACCTGTATAGCACCAACCAGGGCCTCCAAGCCAAGAATTCAGATGGGAGACTTTTCACCTTCTTCCTTCTCACTGGCGTTTTTCCTGTTTATTTTCCAAATTGCTGCTCTGCAGCCGAGCAGTGCCTGTTGGCCAAAGCTCACCAAGCTGTGGGATCAGACTCAGGCAGTGGGCTCAAGTGGCCAGCAGGGCACTGGGGGAGGAAGCGGGGAACTGGAAGAGCCTCCCTGTGTGTCTCCCATGGGCAGCGCTAACCTCAGAGGCAGCCCTGAGCAGCCCTATCACATCCGGTGCTTGTCTCTGCAGCCGGACCGGAGGATAAACTATCAGAGCTGTGGGGCAGTGCATCATTCCTCTTATTATTTTCTTCTCTGCAGATGGGGTCGTGGAAAGTTCAGTTCCTTTTAACCCTCAAAGTTCTGTTTATTCTACAGCTGGTAGCCTGAGTGCCGTGTTTCCCATTACATCACAGAGGAGCCCAGGCAGATTTCTGCACAGAAACGTGTTGCAACTGTTTATTTTTTTCCATATTTAAACATTTCTGACAGTCAAACTCAGCTGAGCCAAAAGATGGAGCTTTGTGAATGAGTCTGCTTGTTGGTGTCCATGCAGAGGGGCTTTAGAAAACCCGTCCCTCTGGTGATTCTCCCCAGACATTTTCCTTTTCCTGGGCAAAGCCTGGGAAGTCAGTTACTTCTGCAGTACACGTGTGTTGATTATGTGCCGTTGTGTGATTAATGGGACTGTGTTCCGCCTGGTTCCCAGGACGCTCTTGAAAACAAGATGTTTCATTTCATTGCCTTTTCTTAGTGTAGTGATTACACCAAATAAACGAGTTCAGCCTCCTTCCACCTGGACCCGGTGAGACAGTCCCTCATACATCTCCCTAGTCCACATTCTCCCTAGTGTATTCCTGGCATGCCCTCTTTCCTGTCATCTGGGGGTAGGGAATGAGTGACTTAGGTCTGAGTCCCCTCCCTACCAGGTAAGCTCATGGACAGTACCCCTCGGAGATTTCAGAGTGACACTTGGAACTTCTTGGTATATTGCCTCTTTGTCCTCCATCTCTCCTGAAGAGTTTTTTGTCTTTTGTTTGTTTTTTACAACTCTCCTAACATCTTACACCTTAGCATCTGTAGGGTACCTCCTATTCCACTCTCCTGGGTTAGAATCTTTCCTGGAGAAAGTCAGTTCTATCTTGGAGTTTTAAGTGGAGAGATAGATTTTGTATCTTGAGCGTTTCTTCTCAGGTTCAACCAGAATCTGGTGATGTGGGACCAGGGTGATCAACCATCCTGGTTTGTATCAGACTAAGGGCTTGTGGGATGTGATCATTTTAGTGCTAAAACTGGGGCGTTCCAGTGGTTAGTCATCCTGTGTGGAATGTGCAGGTGAGAGAATGAAGATGGCATGGGACAGCCAAGATGGCAGTGAGGATTCAAGCAAGAGGCTTTCCCTTCCCGGGCAGATGGATCCCGGCTGGACAGGAAGGGGTTGTCTTGGATGTGCATCACTCTACTGCCTTCATATGGAGAATACATATAATAATAAAGTATTTCTAAGCAGGAAACCCGTGTGACTACACAGTGTGACTGCTCCCCATGTGGCTATGGCTGAAGGAGAGAGGCTAGTGCCCAGTTTGTGTCTCTATGGCAGATAGTTGACTATGCAGGAGCAGGGACTTCTGGGAGCTGCCTTAGGCACTGGGTAGCTAGAGTGTTGGAGTAAGTGTCTGAGCACACTGTCTGGAAAGGTGACAGGACCTGCATTAGACAACTGATTCTCAAAATTCTTTTTCCTCCTCTCTGGTTAGGATTAAAACTCTCCTAATCAATTTCAGGTTTACATAGAGCAGTACACCCCAGATGGCCCACATGGGCACAGCTTCATATTGCGTTTTTGATAGTATTTCTTGGCAGCTTCCAGCCTTACAGCTTTTGTTGCAAGTACCTTTCTGTTCCCAAAGCACAAAGATCACTTTCACTGATCTCTTTAGAGCTGCTCTTCTGTTCTTGTCTTGTTTCTCACAGGGTTGCTGTGGATGTGTGGTCAACACTGGCTGACTTCTGTAACGTACTGACTGCAGTGAATCAGTCTGAGGTGCCACTGTACAAGGACCCGGATGATGACCTCACCCTTCTTATCCTGGAAGAGGATCGGCTCCTCTCTGGCTTTGTCCCCTTGCTGGCTGCCCCTCAGGACCCCTGCTACGTGGAGAAAACCTCGGATAAGGTCAGCCTCAGGCCAAACATCCCTCCCCATTTACCCGTTCTCTTACTTCTCCAGACTTTTTTATTCTTGGGAAGTTTTTTGTGCAAACGGAACATGATTAAGTCATTGAGAAGGGTGTTAAGGGAAAATATCGACCTTTTAGCCGCTGACATCCAGCTCTGTGTCCTGAAAAAAATCCCTCTCGACTTCCTTTGTGTGTGTGTGTGTGTGTGTGTGTGTGTGTGTGTGTGTGTGTGTGTGTGTGTGTGTGTGTAGGGAGAGAGAGAGAGCGCTCACTGGCATGTTGTATATACGATCATTTCCTCACTTGTTTAAATAGTGCAGCTTGTGTTGGCAGTGCTCTCACTCAGCTCCAAATGGTTTGCATCATGCTTAAAGCACCCTCCTTCCTTCCCTCCCTCCTTCCCCAGCCACAAAACTCGGCACTAGGAAGGCAGCCAGGCTCTTTCCCTTCTCTAAGGAGGAGAGTGATAAATAGGTGACTAGAGAGGAGCAGACACCATGTGTTAACTAAAAAAAAGCTTTTAGGAATATGAAGCATTCCCCACTGCCTGGTTTCTATTTTCCTTCCTCTAAAGACTGTTTTAACCGGACTTTTTTCATGTCTGTTTATAGAAAACAAAGGCCATTCCCTGTTGCCCTGGTGGGGACTGTGGAGCTTCTAATTTAACCATGGCTTTTCAGCCAGGTAGAGAGTAGGGCAGTCTGTCAGCTGGGGATTCAGCAGTGCCCCTGTACTAAGGCGCTCATGCCTGACTCTTCAGAGTCCGGGAGGGACATTGTTCTCCCTGGGGCAGAGGCCTTCGGGGAGAGTCCATGAATGGCTTCTCAGGAGGAAGTCTTGTTTTTGCTTTTTTTTTTTTTTTTTTTTTTTTTTGGATGAATGTTTGTTTATTTTTAGGTTTTGGTGTTTTGAGAAAGGGTCTCATATAGCCCAGGCAAGCCTCAAAATGGCTGTGTAGCAGAGGCTGGCCTTAAACTTCTGATCATCCTGTCTAAATCTCCCAAGATACATATCACCACACAAAGGAGGAAGAAGTCTTCTGATCAAGATGAAATACATAATAGAAACAGAAGTAGTTTTTTGGTTTTTGGTGTGCCGGCCACCCCACCCCCCAGTTAGTAAGCTGACTTCCAGGGTTGGGGATATGACTCCAGGATGGAGTACTTGCCTACCATGCTCAAAGCCTGAGTTCAATTTCTCACATCAGGGTAGAAAGTGAAAACTGAATTCCAAACATGACCTATATATATGGGGTTTATTTATTTATTTAAATTTGGTTTTTCGAGACAGGGTTTCTCTGTGTAGTTTTGGTGCCTGTCCTGGATCTCGCTCTGTAGACCAGGCTGGCCCCAACTCATAGAGATCTGTCTAGCTCTGCCTCCGAGTGCTAGGATTAAAAGTGTGTGCCACCACCGCCCGGCATTTATTTATTTTTGATACAGGGTCTCACTATATAGCCCTGGCTGGCATAGAATCCAGATATCCTCCTACCTCTGCTTTTTGAGTGCTGGGTTTAAAGACATGTGTCACCATACCTGGCCTATGAGAGATTTTATTATATGTGCTGCCTAAATGACTGTATTTATATATTAATATAATTTACTTATAGAGTCTTTTAAAAAAATTAAGCACCACTGAGGATGTCTACCAAGCACAAGATCCTGGGTTTGATCCTCAACACTAGAAAAATAAATGTACAGCAAAAATTAAAACCTTGGGGTCATATATGTACTATTGTCCTTTTTCACATAATATTTTAATATATTTACATGAAAATCATTATGTGGTGCTGAGAATCATATATGGAATATTTTTTATGATTATTTAGGTTTTTTTTTTGTTTTTTTTTTTTTGTTTGTTTTTTTTTTTTTTTGTTTTTTTTTTGGTTTTTCGAGACAGGGTTTCTCTGTGTAGCTTTGCGCCTTTCCTGGAACTCGCTTAGGAGACCAGGCTGGTCTCGAACTCACAGAGATCCGCCTGCCTCTGCCTCCCGAAGTATTTTTTTAAGTGCCAAGATTTCTTTATCTTTATCAACCCAAGAGAATGTACCTGATATTTTTAGTTTTAAGCAGTGAATTTATAAATTTGAGTATGTATTCCCTGTAGTTAAATTTCTTTTTAAGTAGAGAAAAGTTTTAGGCATGGGCATGTCAAAAATCCATACTCAACTGCCCCATGGCAACCATTGTAATCCCTTGATTACTCAATGGGTGGAGCAGGAGTAGTAGGACTTTAAGGTCCTCCTCAGCTGTATAAGCTAGTTCAGCCTGGATAGTAGAAGACCCTGTCTCAAAAAAACAAATTAGCCCTGGGGGTATAGTTTAAAAGTTGAAAATTTACCTAGATTCTGTAAGGGCCTACGGTTCAAACCTTAGTGCTGCATATAGAAGAAAATTAGTAAACAAAAGTAAAAAAACAGGCTAGAGAGATGGTTCAGTGATTAAGAGCACTTGCTGCTCTTCCAGAGGACCGGGATTTGATACCCAGCACCCACATGATGGCTCACAACCATCACTAACTCCATTCTAGGGGAATCCAATAGCCTCTCTGGTTTTTATGGGTACTCATACACAGGTATGCATGCAGCAAAATACTTAAGCACGTAAAATAAAAATAAATCTTTAAAAAAGAGAATAAAATTCTCTCTACTTGTCTGGTCTCAGAAGGTGGTAATAACATATATGGAGGCTGAAGACAGCTAAGAAGTGTTTACACCTCTGAGGAAGATGTTGAGTTAAAAGAGAAACTAAGTATCAATAGCTTGCCTTAGCCGGTGCTGGTAATCAGTTCACCTGTCTTTTCTTTCTTCCTCTAATCATCTTTTTTGATCACTAGGTAGTCTTGATTCCAGAAGATCCTTCTAGGAGTTGGCTGCCAGTTAGTGCAGAACAAGGGAGGAGTCCTAGCCAGCTTTAGGCTTCCTTAGCCTCATTTTTATCAGCTCATTAGTGCTCCCAGATGTAGTGTTAGATACCAAATCTACTGCTGGCCTGGATGGAGAAGAATGCAGTCAACTGTGCACCCTTACCCTATGGAAGGGGCCACAAGCTGCCCAGATGGCAGTAACAACTCACTTCAAGACTGTGAGAAGGTTTTCCGGAGATAGCATCTCTACATCTCACCTTACCCATTCTTAAATTTGGTCTTCCTTCATTCTTTCCCATCTTGAAATAAATAGCAGCATTGACTTGGTTGCTCATTTCAGAATCTTAGAGTTCTTCCGCTCTTATTTTTCTCAGACCTTCATATCTAAATCATTAGCAATTAGTATCTTCTTTATCTTTAAAATGTGTGCAGATTTAAAAAAACATTCAGATATGATTACTTTGCACACCTTTATTCTATTCATTGAAGTACCTTCTAACTAGTTCCTCTGGTCCCCAGTCTGTTTCTTGGCACAGTAATTACGGTGACCTTTTTAGAACATCAGAGCTGAGTCTGGTGGTACAAGCCTGTAATCCCAGCTACTCAGGAGGTGGAGGCAGGTACATTACAAATTTAAGACCTTCCTGGGCTACAGAGCAAACTTGAGACTGACTGGATAACCTAGTGAGACCCTGTCTCATAGTGAAAGAAGAGCTTTCCTAGTGTGCATAAAGCCCTGGGCTCAATCTCTGGTGACAACCTCCCATCCCCAAAATAAAAAATAAAGTCAGGAGATCATACTGATTTTTACTTCCAAACATTATCTTAACTTTTCTTCTTGAAGTAAAAAGCCAAAAATGTAGTAATGGTCTCCAGTCCCCTCTCTGACTGACAATACCTCCACCCTGCTACATTCTGACCTCAGCTCCTGCTGCCCTCCTTGTCCCCACGATGGGCTCTGGTCACATTACCTATTGGTTATCCTTGCTGTTCCTCAAGCAGGCCAAGCACTCATGCCTCAGGGTCTTTGCAACTACTATTCCTGTCCTAACCTGGAAATGCTTTGGACCAAATGGGTGTGTCACTGTCACTTCCTTAGAGTTCTCACATTATTGGAGCAGTCTTTCCTACATAAAAATGCTACCTTTGCCTTTGACTCCAGTGTATTGTTTTCCATGGCAAGAAGAATCAATCATATATCATATATTATGCCCTGAACTAGATTCCCCTATCTAGTATTTCTTCTCAATAAACCTATCTAAGCATTTATAAAAGAGGGGCCAGAGGCTCAAGGGAGGAATAAAAAATGATGCTGAACTCACATAGGTCATCTCCATGGCTAACCTAGAAGATGTGTATAAATGTGTCATGTGTCAAAGAGAATCTTTAGGAACTCCTGACATTTTAGAAATCTGATAGGCACTTTCTCAATCCTCTAGTAGCTATTACTAAGAAATATAAAATATCTCAAGGATTCAGTTGCAGCAACATTAGTGATTTCATTAATGGTTGAGATTAGTCATGTTTGGTCCAACCTGTATGCTCAGCAGTCAGCAGAAGCTCATTGAGCACATAATTGCCACACAGTGTAGGTGCTCCAAACTTTTAGGGCAAAGATTCCAGTTTGGGAGATCATTTGTGATATAGATAGATGTAAGCGGCCACATAAACTGATTAAAGAGTGCAAGACATGAGTAGCTCTTGCTGTTTTCTTGAGAGGGTAATGTTCCTGTGAACACATTGCTTTATGAGCACTGATTTCTTTTTTTTTATGGAACTCTTTAATGCAATTACTTTTTTTTTAAGTTTATTTATTTATTTCCACAAAACAGTTGCATTTTTAACATAGAACAATACATGAATCACCAGCATATATGCATACACAAAACTGCATCTTGAGTCAAGGTAGAAACAATAAATTTCTTCAATTAGACAGTTCCATTTTTAACCCAGTTCCAGCATACAGTTCCTAGGTCATTACTATAAACTCGAAATTGTCCCATTGCAATGAAATCTCTATTGTGCATTTCATTTCTTAAGTATGAGCACTGATTTGGTGTGAATATTCCCAAGCAAGTCTTGTGAAACTCTAGTTTTCTTGAGTTGTAAATTGTAGTTGAAAATACAAATTTTGTGGGCAGAAGAGATGACTCGGTGGTTAATAACACTTGTTGCTCTTGCAGAGGACCTGGGCCCAGATCCCACATGGTGGCTTACAACCATCCATAACTCCAGATCCTTAGTTCCAGGAGATCTGGTGTCCTTTGTGGGCACCAGGCACACAAGTGGTGTACATACATACGTGCAAGCAGAACACTCATACACATAAAAAGAAAATAAGTCAATCAAAAAATGAAAGCTTTTTCAATCAAATAAGCAGAATGCATTACTGAATGACTTGTATCTTTTATATTACAGAATATGTTGCAGGGATAGCCTTTGTAAACTTTTCAAGCTTGCTTCATCCTTGATCTTCTTTAGATTTATTTTATTTATGTATGTGTGTATATGACACTGATGTGTAAGTGACTGTGGAGGCCAGAAGGTGATCCCTGAGAGCTGCAGTCATAGGCCGTTGTAAGCTTCCTGACTTGAGTACTGAGCCAGTACTCTCCAGCCCCACCCTTGATCTTTTCAGTGTGTTGAACATCTTGAAGGATTAGTATTCTGCCTGAAATAAACAGTCGATAGTAAGAATTGCTCAGGTATAGACGGCCATGGTGACTCATTACAAGTACCAAGTCAGCCAGAAGGGAGAGGGGAAGGTAGTGGTGAGGGGGAGGGGCCTATCTAGAACTAACCACCAGGGTAAAACAAAACCATCCTTACATTCACTGAGT
>CABHPQ010151552.1:0-37018 GCA_902168405.1 Peromyscus aztecus
TTTTTTTTTTCAAAATGAACATGAGCCTGAATGATAAATTGCCTGTTCTGAGCTCAGAGTTGTGGTCATCCATACTAGATAATTAAGAAGAGTTAATTATATATTTATTTCAGATCAACCTATTCTTTATAGTACAAGAAACAAACTCCTCCCTTCATTAACTATGAATGCTTCAATTTGTGAAAACACTATTCCCTTCTTTATTTAAGGGAGTACAACTATTTACATAATAAATTGCAAACCACATCTCATTAAAATATATTAACTTGTTTTTCAAGGAAAATATATTTCTGTTACAAAGACAAATGACAGTATTAATCAAGTTTCTTAGGAGTTTTCTTTGAAGTATTTTTCTTCTTCTATTATGTTGAAAAATTTTAAATACTTATCTTGGGCTACAAATATGTAATTAATGAACTATCTAAGTCATTATATCTTTAAAAACTCCACAGAGGGTTGTTGAAATTGCTCAGTGGCTAATAACATTTGCTAGATAATCTTGAGGACCTGAGTTCCAATAACTAACAAAAGCTGGGAATGGTTGCATGTATCTGTATCACAGTACTTGGGTACTGAGACAGCTAGATCCAGGAAGCTCAGTGGCCAACTCACTGGGCACAATAAAATCTTCAGGAACTGTCTTAAGGGGATAGGCAAAGATTGAAATAGAAATCAACAACACTCTTCTTTGCCCTCCACATGTGTAAGTTTATGTACACATACATATAAACACACACATACTCACACACACACAAACATACACACACTTCACATGTATTTTAATAGAACTTAAGTGTGCTGTTGAACTGACATTATAAACACAGTGTACAGACTAAAGTTTTTGTTAATTTTTGTTTGTAGAGATACCATGCGAGTTTTGGGTCAACATTTGATTTATCTTGAGTATCCTGATACCACATAAGCTCACAAGTTCACTGGTCATGCCATAGTCTGAGCCACGGAGTATTCAAACAAAACAGTTCAGAATTAGGTGATTTGTGAAAATATTTCAAATCAGAGTTCCTCTAGAAACAGTTTTAAAGTCAATTTTTCCTAAGCAATTTTGATAGTCAGAGAAAATATTCTTTGAGATTTCATTTTGTGTTCCATTTGGGGAAAATATAAAATATACAAATATAGATTGTATATGTAGCAATTACTTTTATATGTTACTGACATAATATTTTTCTTCTAGTATTTACTTTGGTATTTACACTGTAGCTAATACAAACAAGCTGGCAATAGATGATCTGAGATGGATTTAATATGAAAATTATAACAGCTGTGCCAAGAATATCAAAATGAAATTAAAGGACACTGCTCTGCTGATGCCTTCCAATTTGTTCAAACAGAAAGGCTCTGAAGTACAGACTATAAAATCACATAATAAAGCACTGATAGAAATTATCAAATGCTAAGCAGTAACTTTATCAAATTCTGTATAAATGTCTTTGTCATGTCCTAATAATAGATAATATTTTTTGAAAGTCTTATTATGGCTAGTACATGGAATAATTACAGTGATTAACATATGTTACTAGTTGACTTGATTTTTTATAATATTCCCTGAGGGTATTCATTTTCCAACACTACAACAAGTGAGAAAATTAGGCATTAGGCTGAAGTAACACAGTTGAAAGGTAGGGCCTATAATATTTTCCTTAATGCTATGCATATACATGTATGAAGTTGTCCTTCTATGTCCATGGAATCCTTATCTGCAGATTTCAGCATCCCTGGTATCCATTTGTGTCTCTTTCCGTGTGTGTGTGTGTGTGTGTGTGTGTGTGTGTTGTAAACAGTGCACATAATTCTGATCTTGTCAATTTTCTCTAAAAGATATTATTTAAATTTTATTGTAAGTAACTTAGATACAATTTATAATACACATGAAATAAGTGTAAATTTCATCTTGTCTATGTGACTGAAGCATCATCCTTAGATCCAATATCTGAAGGGTCCTGAAACCAGTCCATGGGAAACTGAGCAAGAGACAACTATACTTCATCTTATCCAGTATTTATAATCTATGTAGTGATGTTCAATCACACTCAGAGATAATAATTAGTATGGCATATTTATTATTTGCACTTATAAAAAATTATAATTGCTCAAGAATTTTTAAAAACAGAATTCGTGGTGCCTGCTTCAGAGTGGAACAATCACAAATGAGGGTGGAAGAATTGTTCATATTCACATTTTTGTCAATATCCGACCATTCAACAAACGGTATTGAAGAAGCCAGTGACTATTTACTCTTTTGTATTGAAAAAGCTGGAAATAATGAAAGTTAAATTTCAAAGGGGATCTTTTGCGTTGAACTTAAAGACAATATAGAAGCCTCATAGACTTCGTTTTACTTGTTATCAGTTAAGTAAACACTACATTTTCATTTTATCTACAATTTCTTTGAAATCCTTATGGAGTATATAAATAATTCATTCTACTCCTATAAGCATTCATAGTATCAGTAGTTCCAATCACAGAGGAGCTTCCACATAAACATGTGTGCTTTAATTATAACTAAAGGATCTGATATCAAATTATAAGTAATATTTATTTAAATAGAATTAGATAACTCATCTGGGCCTCCCTTTTCGTTGTGCACTTAATTATAGCAAAGGAATATGAAGACACCAATATAAAGTGGCAATGAACTCTGCAAGTCTATTTTGTTATTTCAGACAACTAAATACGTTTTGCAATCACAGAAGAAATATTAGTTCAGAAAAGATATGCCCTCTTAAGAAGCCAATTTGTCTTTCTGAGTCTGGGTTATCATGGTATGTACTTACTCATAGGTGGATACTAGATGTAAAACAAAGGATGACTAGACTGCTACTCACAACTCCAGGGAGGCTACCTAGTAAAGAGGACCCTAAGAAAGACACAAGGATCGCCAACGACAGAGAAATGGATGAGATCTACGTGAGCAAACTGATCGTGATGGGAGTTAATGAGGGCAAGGGTCAGGGGAAAGAGAGCTTAGGGGAGCAAGAGATCCCAGCTGGATCAAAAACAAAGAAGGAGAACAAGGAAAGAGAGACCATGATAAATGAAGACCACATGAGAATAGAAAGAAGCAAAGTGCTAGAGAGGTCCCCAGAAATCCAAAGATACCTCCACAATAGACTACTGGCAATGGTTGAGAGAAAGGCCGAACTGACCCACTCTGGTGATTCGATGGTCAAACACCCTGTCTTGGTAGAACTCTCATCCAATGACTGATGGAAGCAGATGCAGAGATCCACAGCCAGGCCCCAGGTGGAGCTCCGGGAGTCCAATCAGCAAGAAAGAGGAGGGATTGTATGAGCAAGAACTGTTGAGACCAAGGTTGGATAAAGCACAGGGACAAATAGCCAAACTAGTGGAAACACATGAACTATGAACCAAGAGCTGAGGATCTCCCAACTGGATCAGGCCCTCTAGATAAAGTGAGACAGTTGATTAGCTTGAAGTACTTGGGAGGTCCCCAGGCAGTGGGACTGGGACCTGTCCTTAGTACATGAACTGGCTTTTTGGAGCCTGGGGCCTATGCTGGGACACCTTGCTCAGCCTGGGTGAAGGGAGGAGGGGACTGGACCTGCCTCCACTGAATCTACCAGGCTGAGCTGAATCCCCAGGGGAGTCCTTGCCCTGGAGGAGATGGGAATGGGGGGTGGACTGGGGGGAAGGTGGGGGGGTGCAGGAGGAGGGAGGACAGGGAATCTGTGGCTGATATGTAAAATTAAATTAAATTATAATATTTAAAAAATAATAATAATAATAAAGCCAATTTGTGTTAGAAGATGTTACAGGTACTTGTCATTTAATGCCATGTTCGTCTCAAAACCTGAATACTCATTAATCATAATTCATAATAATATACTGAAAAGGTAAAGCATAAATGACATATTCATAACTTAATAAACAAGTAAATACTAAATTTATCCTATAGCTATTTTACAGAAGAATATTCAATTGCTACTCATCAACAGAAAGAGGCACATAGAAATTTTAGTAAAATGTAGTATTATGAAATATTAAATGTGACTTTGTTGTAAAAAAAGTTTTTGACTCTCCAAAAAACTACAGAAACTAAGTAAGGAATGCTGGAAACAGAAACAAATAGTCTTCACTGAAGAACATACTGATTGGTGATCCAATATGAAATGTTCAACCCTGAATACATACATTCAAGTAGCCTTATACTGACTGAGTAGGATATATATATATATATATATATATATGCATATGTGCATATATATGTGTGTTACAACAATTGATGAAAAAAGATGCCGTGAATTTGAAAGAGAGCAAGGAGGAGTATATGGGACGGCTTGGAGGGTAGAAAGGGAAGGGAAATTATATAACTATATTTAAAATATCGAAGTAATAAAGAACTGATTTTTAGAAAATGAATAATAAAGTCCTTGGCTCAGTTCCTATGTTTGGCATTATACATGAGGCCGCACAGAGGCATGCATTCAGTGGTTACTTGATAAAAGTAAACCACTAATGCTTAGCATGAATTTTGTAGATGTATGGTTTATTTTTTCAGATAAATATCTATATTAGAAACAAAAACTTATTCCATAATAAATGAAAATTTTCACAAAGCTTCCTTATAGCCCTTTTCCTTAAACTAATTATTTTCTCCACTTTATCTCAGAATACTTGAAATAAACTCCTTAAACAATCAATAGTGAAGAATTCCAGCAGCCTGTCTCTTCATTATACACTTGAAGTTGCATAACAGACAAAGTCCATTTAAACACTGACAGTTGTTTGAAAAAAGCTCATAGTCCATTTAAAGCAAGTAAGATTGAGTGCCAGTTTATTTCTCTCTAACCAATACTCAGGGAGACATAGTAGCTTTATTTTTACTTAGTTGCCTTTTATTGCTTAAATTTCACAGGGTATTTTATCATGTGTAACATGTCCACCTATTAGAAACAATCATTCAGAGGAAGGCAGAGATGGAGCACATGATTTTGAGAGGTATTATTTGTGAACAAGTGATCCATGCCAAGCAATCAAAATATTTTATCCAGTTCTTGTAAAGTTATTGTTTCTTTGGCAGAATAATTTGCTATTAAAATATAGAACTGATGCTTGTTTCTGTAGTTACAATTGGCTGCCCCTCAAGGCTGAAGAATATGGGCTTTAAACTGCTTCTTGTTCCCACTGAGTTTTAACATGTAAGTGACTTTATTCATGGAAGCTTATTAAAGAAGTCTGGTAACTGTGTAGCACATAGTGCATGACTTTCACCTGTAGTCTTTAAACAATATGAGGGTCCTTAAATAATGTTTAGATTATTTCCAAAGTATTCATACTAATTGCTAATTCCTATTAATCCTCTCTCTGTGTCTGCCAAATTCCAGATGAATATTTTATAACAGTTTTTTGTGCTGTTACCTAATTAAATGTTAACAGTTCTTTATTTCATAAATATATTACAAAAAGTGACATCAATCAATTTATTTGGGGGGCACACATTGGATTCTGGATGTGTTTTGTGTGTTTTGTTTCTGTACCTTCTGTTGCCTTTTTTTTTTTTTTATGAGAAGGGAGTGCTTCATTTTCCTCTGATCCCAAGTCTTGAGTAGCTATTGTACATCATAAAATTGAAAATCTTTTGGTGGCTATACCTCAGATTCATTTTTCCCATATAGAGGAAAACAGCATGGCCCCACCCCACCCCCTTCGTTCTTCCTTGTTTCAGATAAAAGGCGAGATTCAGCTAGGGAGCTGGGACAGCTTCTGCTAAATTAGTAGGCAATAGCATGAGGAAAACAGCCACAGAACACTGGCCCAGGACTCAATGGACAGCACAACTGGCTTTACCTGGTTATCTGATTTGATTGCTCTTTTGTAAGCACCCACTTTTGGTTTTGTTATTGTTTTGTTTGATTTTCTATGAGGCAGCCAGAGGCATCTGTCATTTGCTGTGCTGTAGAATTAGAAGCATCCGCAAATCTCCTCGGTGAACATTGGTTATGGTTATCATCACCAGCTCAGGTACCACAGAGGCAGTGCATACTCAGGCTTATTGGCTCTGAGGACAAGTGGGAAGGGGTGGCAGACTTGCGTGTGTTCAGGAACAGACTGTGGCCGCTGCTCTCCGTGTATGATAGGGTTGTCCTTGCCAGGAATAAGTCTTCATTTATATGTAGGGAGGAATTTGGACCTAGTGGCCTGAACTTTGGATGAAGGCAAGTAACAGGACATGAATAAGCTGCAGACAGCTAAAGCCCCTCTCTACTTTCTTGTAAGAGCATGTTCTAAATTTAGTAGTTCAGTTTTTCTCGGGATGTTCTCTGAGACTGAATGAATCACCCACTGGCTGCCAGGAGCTTTAGCTGTGAGAAACAACCTGAAGACGTCCTCGCTGTTCTTCCTATCATTTTCTGTGTTTCCACTATACCACATCTGGATTCCGTGGGACTCCACACTATAATTACAACGCAAAGCATCTTTCCTAGCGATCTTATTTCTAGAGAATACAGGCCTAGGAAACTATTTCTGGTGATTCTTCCTCTAAGATAAGACTCCTTGGTGTCTACTTCAGGATGTTGCAACTCCCTGGACTTCATGTTTACAGCAGAAACAAAAGGATGAAATTTATGGATGGCCTTCATTTATAACCAGATTTGCAGCCTCCCTAAAGCCACGACTCTATCAGTATGTGCCTCTTCTGGCCTCTGTCCTAGATACTTAAAATTTCAATTTAAGGTCTTGCTGATAATAAATGAACAGATTTCAGTCATTTTAGATACTTTAATCTATCTTAATATTCTTGAGGTACTTTCTAAAATAATGTTAAGTTAATTAGTATGCTATTCTTATATTATATAATGTTATATAACATTTGTATAAATGCACT
Source organism: Peromyscus aztecus (assembly GCA_902168405.1). Classification (NCBI taxonomy): domain Eukaryota; kingdom Metazoa; phylum Chordata; class Mammalia; order Rodentia; family Cricetidae; genus Peromyscus; species Peromyscus aztecus. The sequence goes on from CABHPQ010151552.1 coordinate 6,869, forward strand.
ATGTGCTTTCATATTATATATACATATATAAAATATCTCAAACTCAAGAATAAACTATTCAAATAGTTAAATCTGAATTAGAGAGAAGTTTGTGTCTGAAATTGTTGAGCACAAAATGAAGCACTAATACATCTGGATGGTACATAGCCAGTTTCACAGTAATACGCCTGTGCTCCAGGCTGAGCAGCAGTAATCAGGATATGGTCTAAAATAGAAAAATGAATATCCTTTAAACAGGTATTAAGCAGCAGAGGAATAATTCAAAGAAGGTTAAACCTTGTCACTTCTTGTAGGAGGCTCTGAATAGAAATATTTTCACAGAGCACAGTTAATTTAATTTGAATTTAAAATCTTGACTTCTCATTGACCCCCTTACTCTAAGACAGATGAACTAAAGACTTAATGGATTTCTTTAAAGTTAATTAGAATCTGGTTTAAACCGGACACCCAATCCCATAAGAAAAACTTTAGCAGGTGTTACAGCCAAATCTTTATTAAAATACTCTATACCACAGTGGAAATGCATTCAATACAAAGAATATGTATAACAGGACATGCTTTTGCTCTCCCTTCATTTTACAGACTAGAAGACACAGTTCCTTAAAGCAAAAGCAAAATTTTATATATAAAATCTATATTACATATAATGTTTGCAATATATGGATATACACATGTTGTCAAATATATGTGTATATGCACACACATGTATGTGTGTATTGTTTTGCCCCACCAATATTTATTTTAAAAATCTGGTAATCACAATGAATTTTAAAATTAAAAATATATATGATGGATAAATTTCCCTAATCTCAGAAATTTTTGACTGTTTTGTTGTGAATCAAACCTTTAATATCTGAGGCTTCCCTACTCATTCTGTGAGCACACATTTGAATCAAAGCTTGGAGACAGTAAATCCTGGGTTCATAACCGTATCTGTTTAGACTGATAGCTTGGAGGATGAAGGTAGAAATTATTGATGAAATCCCATATTTCTGCCTTACAAATTTAATAGGTTTAATTTTCAGTTGATATTTTCAGTTGCCTGTATTAAGTTCACTTAATTACTTGTGGTAATAAAGTCATTTCCAAATTTTAAATGATACAATTTCAAAAAATATTTATTAGTTTGGTGGACAGTGTGTCATCAAATTTCCCATTGTAGCCTGTGAGCACTTAATCCACAAATAAATTTTCAAAGTACCTATGGAAAGTTAACAGCTTTCTGAGTCTCCATCAGACAATTTGACCTTGAAAATCAAAGAAAAGGCCCTGACTTTTCATCTGTTCTGGGAAGGGCTAGAGTCAGGTAAACAAAATGTGCATTTCCGTCTCTTCCCTGGAGATGGTATGAAGTGCAGAGAATGGTCCTGTTTTTAGCATCTCTTCATCTCAGAAGGCTGCATCATTGATCAGCTGTGTCCATCATTGTCTGCCTTTGACCTGTCATTTTTCAAGGGTGTATTACTGCTTTGTGCTGCAGAGTCCAGAATACTACTTTGTTCCTGAAGCAAGTCCAACCAAAGAAACAGGAAAATAAAATGGAATAAAAATATGAAAGTTAGGCAGAATGTCTCGTCTCAAAATAGATGATTGGTGACAATAAGATGGGAAAGAGCAGATATTCTTTAGAGGAGAAAAGAAAAAAACATTGGCTCTTTTTGAATTTAATAAATAAGTTCATCTACAGATCATGTTTTGTCAGGCTAGACAATCATCCTGAGGAGAAAGACCTGTGTCTGTTTATTGAGCCAACTTCATAAATGATTGAATGAGTGTATACATCGATCTCCACCACTTATCTTTTTATGGTATCATTCCTTTCATCAGTTTTCTCAAACAATAACTAGGATTTATTAGTTCATAAAACTGAAACCCCAGAGTTATTGTCAGCTTCCAGTTTTACATTAGATGTTCAGTAGTACAATATAGGCCTTAGTTCTTTTTCACATACTTCTGTGACTTTATATGATGTCCACCTCATCCTAAGCTCAGCTTTACTCTTCTCTCATGGTGGTACTTCGATTGTAGCAGTAGTTCTAGCTTGCAAAAGGTAAAAGAGAAGAATCCAGAGGGGACAAAATGGGTAAAGGAAAGAGACAGAAGGAGAAAGATGATTAGGGAGACAGGATAGGAAAGAGAGATGGAGGGGGAGGGGAAATGGATTAAAGGGCACAGAAAGAGGAGAAGTGGGAGGGAGAGGGGGATCCCTGCTCTGTCTTTGCTGATGACCTTTTCTGTGTCTTTGTATTTCTTTTTAACTTATCACTAATTTCAGTCTTGGAAATTTGAAAAGCTGGAAACACATAGTTTCTCTGCTTTCATATCAGTTGACCAAAATTTGAGGAGATAGGGTTCTTCAAAATAACTAGAAATTCTTTCTTAAAACTTCATACACAAAAATAGTAAGTCATTTTCACACATTTTATTATTTACAAATAAAGGGCTGGAGATAGTGATGTTTTGACATATCATGGGATAAACAATAAAATTTAGGAAAAAATGTTCATGTTTTGAGAGGGTTAATGTTCAGTTAGTGGCCAACTTAGCAACATTGTTTGTACTCTGTTGGTTATTTTGCACTGAATTAAACTATATTAATTTATTGGTTTTTTATTACATGTAAGGTTTTCTTCTCCAATTATTAATTTTTCTTGTAAATCAAGTCAATCATATTTATTTCCTTCAGCCCAAATGGATCAATATGCTTACCATCACCATAAATATCAATATTTAACTATTTAATAGACTCTTAGTTGTTAATGCATACAGTCTTACATCTCATTTAGTTTAGTAAGCTTAATTTGTTAAGCTCAATTAAGTGGGTATAGGTATAATATGGATAAAATTTGAATAATATCATTTTTACTTTCTAACAATAGGTTAAATGAAAATGAATACGCAACTGACCTTTGCAACAGATCAATCACAGACTTCATGTGTCATCGACATCCATCAACATACCAACTGTGTTCACGGTGATATAGCTGGCCTTGGCTCAGAGGTATTTGTCTCTCTGTGGGGACTCTGTGTCGACAGCATCCTCCTGTTGCTTGTCCATTTGCTTTCCTTGGCAAATGTCCAGGCTCATGAGAAATGGTGTTAATATTTTTCTCACAGTGTGATCTGGGAACAGATCAACATGTACACAGAATGGCTGGATAGACTAGTCAGTTTATATACTTAAGCTTTATTAGGATATGAATTTGGAAGGATATTTAAAGTTTATTGTATCTGGAATTTTCAAAAAATTTTTCAGTCTTTTTTTTTTCACATACAACCAGAATCTTGAGACTGAGAGCTACTGAATTGCAGAGTGAGTGAAGAAATGCTAGTCAATACAGACCCAGAAATAACAGGTATATTACTCTAGAATTTCAGAGTCTATAATTTCCAGTAAAAGTACCTCATGCTTATAGACTATCAGATCCAAAGAAGATTTAATGTTAGAAAGCTCAGTTATTCATTCTCTGTAATAAGGCTGCTGAAAGGTTTGGATTTACAAACACAAATATAGTGCTAAAACAATGTTTATTCCATAGCGCACTTACATGAAGATGCATTGCAACAGCACCTTACCAAACATGAGAATCAATTTTCCCATATGGGATTTCTGTTGGCTTTTACCTTCTTAAGCTGTACAATAAAAAGGCAAGTCTTTATTAAGCAATACATACTTAAAGATTCTTTAGAGAAAAGAAGAGATGTGCATAATAAAAACTCTTCTTTTTTATTTTTAAATTAAAATGCCTACGATAATGACATGTTTGGATCTGTAGAAATGTGTTTCCCTCCTTCAATAATCGACATGTTGATTAAATAATTTCAATACATTAATCCTACTTGAACTTGACAACATGTTGCATACTATGAGCACCTTCACAAACACCTTTGGACATCTTTCAATTCATATATTGTCTTTTTACAATTTTATATTTTCGAAGTACTTTATAGCCTGACTTTCATTTTCTGCTGAAGTCCAGATGAAATTGACATTTGAATCTTCCTGACACCATATCCCAAATGCTGCAGCTATAATCATACCTACCCTGATCTATTGTATGTACTATTTGAGATCTCTCCCAGGACAAGCACTCTACTAAGTGAGCTACTATACAAGTTCATGTTGCTAATTTGACCTGAGATCATCTAGGCTTTTGAGATTTTTTTGAAATTGCCTAGGCCTTTATCCGTTGCCAATGTCTAAAACATGGAGATAGGTTCCATTACTAGACCTGTGCTATCCTGATACCATATAGTTGAAAACATCCAGTTTGATATAACAACATTCAAATCTCAAAATGCAAAAAATTACAAGAAAAATAATTGTCAAAGCCATAAATAAAAATTAACTTCCCCAAAATGTTATCAATAAAGAACAATGAAATGACGTCCCACTTTCTTCTTTCCTTAATAATTCACAAATCTGACAATGCCGTATATATTGGGTGGGGCACATGGGTATTACAGTTCACACTGATCAAGGAAGTGCTGCCCCATACAACATTAAGAAGAGCAAGCTGGCACTATTTCTACTCACTGTACTTTATTAACAACAATTCCCAGAAATCCACGATGAGTTCGGGATACAAATATTTATTGGAGCATGGTTGCATTAATTATTGCTGAAGACAGTCATGTTAACACTGCATAAGCACAATGAAGAACATGTACATCTTAGAATTCTGTAACAAAGCAGAAAGAAATGTTCAGGTTATGCCACAAGAAATTAAAAGGAATGCTGAGAAAAAGATTAAAATCGAGCAAAACTGTACCCAGCATATGTAACATGAAATCATTTACATCTGTAAAGATATCTTGTACAGAATTAGTATATGTAATCGTGGCAAGAATGCCAAAAAAACATGGCATAAATCAGAAGAACTTTTAAGCATGATACAGATGGAAAAGGTTGATAATTAGGGACAAATGAAAGAAATTAAAACAAGAGAAAAACTTTAGATGGTATAAAGAGAATAAGATATTTTGAATAAAGTTCTATGACTACTTTTATTTTCTACTGTTTGCAAGACTAGAAGTATAAAGAAAAGAAATTGAACCTGAATTATTTTTGCATATTTAATAAGGCACATGAATATTTAAATTAGCAAAGCATTTTTCTAAATTAGGATTAATAAGAGGAGCACACCTACATATAATATAATAAAATTGTGGAGACTAAAGATAAATAGAGATTTCAGAATTAAGAATCAGCTAAAATACATTGTTAAAAAAAAGGATGAACCAGGGCACCTCTCATCAACAGGACACCAGAATGATATTTCACTCTGATCAACAATAGAACTCCAAAGGAGAATGTCAAAGGCTTCACAGCAATTACTCTGTGCAACCTCCAAATTGCTCTTGTCATATAGTCAGCCAATATGCACTTTGCATGCATGCTATTTCAAAATGGTTTTTATCTTGTTTCTCAAAACCACATGCTGAAAGCTAATTTCTCCAACAGAAAACACGGAAATAATCTTTGGTGAAATGAAGGTGATAAAAGTTAACGATTAAGGCAATAGAACAAGCCAACAATGTACCAAAGCTTCTTTGTTAGCAAGCATAGGGAACCCCACTTCTCGTTTGTTGAAAAGGCTATGCTACCCAAAGCCAAGGCTCCAGAACTTTCTTCAGGAAGCTAGATATGCAAAAAGGCTACCTAGAAAGGAAAATGAGAACTTTTATATACCGGAAATCATCATTTGCATATAGAAAGATAAAGAGTCTAGACTATTATTTGGAACTACTCCTTTTAGTGTGATCGTGGTAGAGGTCTTTTAAGAGTCTTGGATCTTTTTTAAAAAAATCTTTAAACTTTTATTATATATATAATATATATATAACATATACATTATATATATAATATTATATATATATCTTATACATTACATCTCAAGTACAGTTTCCTCTCCTGCCACTCCACCCAGTCCCTGCCTCCTCTCCCCCAGATCCACTCCTCTGCTTTGCTACCGGAAAGAAAATGCAGGGCTCCCAGGGATATCAACCAGACATGGCATAAGAAGTTACAGTAAGATCAGGCACAGACCCTCATACAAAGGCTGTTTTTTTTAATTTTTAATGAGTAGAATTTTAAAAGTTGAAGTGTTATCAAAATAAACAATCAAAAGACCAATAAAACACACACACACACACACACACACACACACACACACACACACACAAATCCCTAACAAAGAAAAATGAGAAAAAAGGTCTACAAAAGTACCATTGAATTCATTTAGTGTTAGCCATTTATTCATGAGCATTGAACCTACCTTGAAATTTCACTAATAAACCCAATAATAAACCCAATTGTACTCCAATGGAAAAATCCAATTTTTATCCTTTCTCAGCATGTACCAATTGCAGAAAGCTTCTTGGTTAGGGTTGAGAACCTGTGTCTATGTCTCTAATTCCTGGAACCCTATGTAGCTTGAGCCTGTTGATGGGCATCTAGGCTGTTTCTAATTTCTGGCTATTATGAATAGAACAATGATGAACATGGGTAGGCAAGTATTTTTGTGGTATGCTATAGGTTCCTTTGGGTATATACCTAAAATAATGGTATAGTTGGACCTTGAAATAAATCTATTCCCAACTACCTGAATGAACTGCCTGGTTTTATGTCTCGATTCTACACAAGCTGCAGTTATCAGAGAGGAAGGAGCATCAGTTGAGGAACTGCCCCCATGAGATCCAGCGGTAAGGCATTTTTTTCAATTAGTGACATATGGTGGGGGTCAGCCCATTGTGGGTGCTGGAATTCCTGGGCTGGTGGTCCTGAGTTCTATAAGAAAGCAATCTGAGAAAGCCAGGGGAAGCAAGCCAGTAATCCTCTGCCTTCCATTCGTTCCTGCCTTCAGTTCCAGATCCACGTGAGTTCCTGTTCTGGATTCCTCTAGTGATAGACAATGATCTGGAAGTGTCAGCCGAGCAAACTTGCTTTTTGGTCATGGTGTTTGTCGCAACAAGAGGAACCCTAACCAAGACACTGAGGAACTTCCACACTGATTTTCACAGCGGTTGTACAAGATTGCATTACAACCAGCAATGGATAAGTGTTCCCCTTACTCTTCACCCTTACCACTATTCTCTGTCATTTTTTTTTTTGTCCATTATGAATTGAGTAAGACAAAATCCCAAAGTAGTTTAAATTTCCATTTCTCTGATGGGTAAGGATGTTAACATTTATTTACTAAAGTTTATTGGCCATTAATGTTTCATTTTTTCAGAACTCTCTGCTCAGTTCTGAACCACATTTTTCAGTTGGATTTTTGTTTGTTTGTTTCTTTGTTTGTTTGTTTAAGGTTCAAGTTTAAAGGGTAAAGATCTTTTTCAGTTCTGGAAACTTCTGCTCTGCCTGAATGACAGTGTACTTTGCCATATAAATTTTATCAGTTTCATGAAGACCCATTTATTAATTGTTGTCTTTAGTGCCTGTACTCTTGGTATCCTGTTCAGAAGTCCTTTTCTCTGCAAATAACTCCATGCCTATTTCCTATTTTTTCTTCTATCAGATTTGGTGTATTTGATGTTATATTGAGAATATTATTCTGTTTGGACTTGAGTTTTGTGCAGGGTGATAAGTCTATTTACATTCTCGTACAGTCATACAGTTTGACTAGCATTGATTGTTGAAGATGATGTCTTTTCTTCAGTGAATATTTTTAGCTTTATTTGTTAAAAGTTAGGTGTATATATATAAAAAGTCTTATTTCTGTGTCTTCAATTTGATTCCATTGAGCAACATTTTTTATGCCATTATGATGTTTAACTTTTTAGTATAGCTTTGTAGTACAACTTGAAATCTGAAATGGTGATATCCACAACAGTTCTTTTAATATTCAGGACTGTTTTAGCTACACTGTCTGTTTTAGTGTTTTTATGGATTTTTTGAGGTGGAGTTCTTATTTGTTGTTTTTTTTTTAAAGAGGGTTAAAGAAAATAAAAACAAAAATGTGAGTTAATAAGAAGGTGGTGATGATCAGGGAGGAATTGGGTGAGGCCATGACCAAAGTATATTATATAAAATTTCTTTCAATAAAAATATTGAAATAAAGATTGAGACATTTTATTGTGAGTTTTGATATTAATATACATTCTTGGTATAAGCACAAAAGGAAAGGTTATGGTTAATAGTGAAATGTTTGAATGTTGTTGACAAGCAGTCAATTGGGTGGGCTAGTTTAATGTCAACTTGACCCAAGCTAGAGCCATTGGGAAGAGGAAACCTCCGTTCTCAGTTGATAAAATGCTTCCACCACACTACCTGTTAAGCAATGCTGTGAGACATGAACTTCATTGCTGATTAATATGGGTGGGGGGGGAGCAGCTCACAGTGAGCAGGGCTACCTCTGGGCTTCTAGTGCTAGTTGTTATAAGACAGCAAGCTGAGAAGCTCATCAGGAGAAAGTCGTTAATCAGCACACCTCCATGGCCCCTTTATCAGCTCCTGCCTATAGATTCCTGCCCTGTTTGAGTTCCTGTTCTAACTTTGGTCCATGGTATACTGTAATGAAGAAGTAGCATAGTGTTTCATAATAAAAATAAAATGCTAAGAGAGAGGCTTAACTAGAAAGCTATAGAATACTGGCCACTATGAAGAATTTGTATCTTTAATGTAAGCTAATCATATTAAATACAAATTTCCTTCACTTTTCTTGAAGAGACTCCATGGTTCTCTACATAGCTTCATATTTGATTTAAAATTCTACAAAAGGGAATTAAAGGCTAAGAAATTGTAAAACTCCTAAAGATCAAAATACAGGGACCTACACTTAACAAAAGGCCATCTACTGATGAATGAATAGTGAGTCTTAGAATGTAGGATTGGAGGAGGATTAAGAAATGATCAACAAAAGAGTTAGATGCCGCACTTTGTTGAAAGTTGTACTTCAGAGGGAACATCTTATGAAAATCAAGCACGAGTGGTTCACAGATGGACTGGACATGCAAATGCAAAATGTGATCAATCATATGGAAAAAACACAACTTAATCTTTATCACACAGTCATATGAAAAATACTGACATATGCCTTAAAGTATTGGTTCTCAATGCCATCTGAGAAAATTCAATTCACTTTGATAAGAAGTAAAATTTATCGCAGTATTGTTAGAAGAGATGAATAATATAACTCACAAGTAAATAGCTAAGAGGAGTGTTGTTACTGTTACTTTGGGAAGCTATTTTGCAATCAAATGTAAAGTTGGACATTAAAATATCAGTTCATATATATATATATATATATATATATATATATATATATATAAAATGCTTCTATAAACCTTAAACAACACCTGCAAAAGAATGTTCAAGGAACATTTTTAACAGATATGTAAGAAAGAATTGCACAAGTATTGATAGAAGGAAAATAATTATTTTCAGCTACTGGAAAATTATGCAAAATTGAAGATAAATAAACATCATTTGTCAATCCGAATAGACATCTAAATATGTGAATGCTTGCTAAGAGTATTTTTTGTAAAAATTAGATACTTACAGATTATTCCTTTCCATTTTGGAACTAATTATTATAAGTTAATAGTAAAAAATACACACATGAAAAGGTCAAGTTTGATTATTGATGTTAGTTTGTTATCCATTGCGTAACATTTTTTGATCCAAATAAAAGCACAAATATTTTATTTTTAAAAATTTCATTTATTTCACTTATTTTTCCCCTGATCAGTAGTCACAGTAAAAATTTCTGTAGAATTCTATTATTAAACATAATCATCCCCATCTCTTTTTTTGTCAAGGACTTCCCTTTTATACTCTGGAAAAGTATCCTCTCCTAGTGTGTGCACTTTCAGGAAACCGCTTTATGGAAACATCTTTCAGATCTACAGCCTTTAGACCCAGCCAGAACAACCCCCTTACTGATTGTGCAATTGCAGGTTTCTGCAGAAGCCTGTCAGCTGTGTGTCCCACTGGTGACTATGAATGTGGTACTGTACCACATGAGGATCAAACCAAGTTCAGCTCTTGCTCAGTTATCATTCCCATCTTTGTGAAAAAAGAACATGTAAATCATTTTGTGCACACGTTCTTTCATAACTAAACTTTGTCATCTCTCTGTCTCTTTTTCTCTCTCTTTTTAATAATTGTTTATATATTTACATATAACATATATTAATAAATGTTCCTATATATTATTTTATTTAAAATACCTTTGCTAGAGGATGCAAAGATTATAATGATTCCTTATGATGTCAATTCATAACTTAAGTAGGGTGAAATAAGTTAATGCTTAATGTGGCCTGAAACAGTTCAAGTTCACTAAATATGCTTGATGGCTTCAATTAATACAAACAGTAAATTATTCATGTATATTCTGGTGGTCCTAACAAGAATATCACCTAGTCATAGAGAAGCTGAACATACTTGCATCTTCCTGTTCTCCCTGATTCCATGTCTATTTAAATTTCAGCCCTGTAGAGATACCATCTAACAGAATAAAAATAAGAGGCAATGACAACATTTAATTTTCTTTTTTCTGTCACATTTTTGTCCACAGCTTTGTATTCTATATTTTTCTACTTTATTTACTGCTTCTACTTTCTCAGGAAAGATTCTATTATTGATCCATTACATCCTCATGTCTACCATCCCATCCTGTAGTTAATCCGGTATTTTAAGTCTTTAATGATTTTTTACTTCAGAATTTATTTCCATCTTCTTTGAGTATTTTATTATATCACTTCAGTGTACATAATGTTGGTAACTATCTCAATTTTAAAACTTTAATTTTATTAAAAATATTAATCATGATTTCTTCTATATATAAACACTTCTACTATATATGTTATGTTTCTCTTCTTTCATCTATTTCTATAGTGTTTTCCAGAGGAAAGTGAAACTTTAAAGGATCATTAATTTTCTTTCTAAGGAGCTAGAGTAAGAATAATCAGAAGCAAGGAAACACAGAGAAACAGCTGCTCTTAATATTTTGCAGGAATTTTACCATAACAGTGCTCTAAGAGACAAAGTGAATGTGGGGTTGAGTATCACAGAAAAGAAAGCCATCTTTCAATTGTTTTTCATCGTTTCAGAAGACATCTTCTTTCCTGTCATTCCCGAGTCATCTTTCTCTAATAATCCTGCACGTTTAGTTCTTTTAATTTGGAACTTCTCCATCAACTAATAGAAAACAGGCCCGATTTTCAGTGTCTTGTTTTTAAATCTAAGAAGTCATAATAATTTATGACTCTGGACATTTATTCTCTACTGATGTGATTTCACAGGGAAGGAGTGAACTTTCTGTTTTTCTTTTTCTTTTTTTTTATTTGATTTGCAACTATAGAAGAACAGAACATTATTTTTCATTGTGAAAGAAATGTAACAAATACATTAGATGTGATGTTAGTTTTGTGTTCATGTGGTGTTTAAACCTGATATCCTCTAGCAAGGGGAAGTTTTTAAAGAAAAAGAGAACATGGTAAAGATTGTTATAGCGAAAACTGAGTTCAGCTCTGAAGCGGCAAGAAAGCTCAGGAAACAGTGTCAGCTGTCCACCTAGGAGATAAGCTCCTTTCAGCTTTCTGCCCATGATAAAACCTGGGAAAATCTAGAGGACTTCAGGAACCAAGTTTCCTGTTTCACGTAGCCGCCACTGTGAAGATTTATGTGGAGCCTGACTGTCTATTTGTAGAAATATTTGTAAAGTAATAGACAGCCACAGGACAACGATCAGAGAAATCCAGAGAGCTCCGTAGTAAAACACTACTGTGGAGAATCACATCAGAGCTGGCTGGAAGGGCTTTGGTTAAGACCTCAGAATGATTTAGAATGCCTTCTCCAGGACCTTCTCTGTAAAGAATGACCTGAACACTTGCCACATCCACCATGCTGGCTAGGTATGACCAAACTCTTAAGGGCATTGTTCCACTATCTCATAACTGTGTTATCAGGTAGGGGAGACCAATTGAAAAGGCATTTATGAGCAAAGACTCTGTCTACCTACCAGAGTAGAGTATAAATCAGTGTCTGTGAAAGTCACCAACATTTTGAAGGAACAGTGTTAGCCTTGACTGAAAATGGCAGAAAGAAAAAGTGAAAGGAAGAATTTGAATGTAAATTTTGCAAGAGAAAAGGGCACTTTAAACATCATTTTTTTTCATCCACCAACAGGAGTGTAAGTAACAAGGAGGAATTAGTGGGGAACACAAGGATCTCCCTGGGAAGGGGAAATAGAATGTATTTCAAGAGTAGGCTGGGGACTGGTGGAGATGAGAACAGGAGGGGTCAGATGAATAAGGTGAGGGAAGAGAATACTGGGAGAAACGATTTGGAATTGAGGAGCATTTGGGGGCCCAGGTAGAAACCTAATGTAATAGAAACGCCATAGAACCTATGAGGGTGATGCTGGTGAAAATTTTTAAAAATGGGGGGCAGGGAGCCTGAATGGGCCATCTTCTATAACCAGGAAAGGCCTCAAATGGAAGGATTTGGACACGAAATGAGTCCCAAAACCTCCACCCACAGTTTGTCCTGTCGACAGTGTTTTCTGGGACTGTAGGCTAACAGAATTCTCATCAAAGACCAGAGAGATTTCATCCAGCAACTGATGGGAGAAGATGCAGAGTCTCACAGCTAAACATTAGGAGTCTTGTAAAGGATGAGGAGGGAGGAGAGGTCAGGGACATCAGAAGAATATAACCCAGAGAATCTACTGGCCAGGACTTCTGGGGGATGCAGAGATCAGGAAGCCTGTAATGAATGATCTGACCTAGGTCTTGTGCATACATGTTGTGACTGTGTATCTTGGTGTTCTTGTGAAATTTCTAACAGTGGGAGCAGGCTGTACTGACATATTGTGTACCATAGTAAACGTGCCTGGGGATCACAGAGCCAGCCACTAGATTAGACATAGAGGCCAGACAGTGGTGGCACACACCCTTAATCCTAATATTCGGGATCTCTATGAGTTCAAGGCCACACTGGAAACAGAGCCAAGCAATGGTGACACACACCTTTAATCCCAGTACTGGGAAGCACACATGCCTTTAATCCCAGGAAGTGACATGGCTGGATGGAGAAAGGTATATAAGGCATGAAGAAACAGAAACTAAAGCAGTTCAGCTGAGATCCTTTCAGATGAGAACTCAGAGGGTTTTAGTCTGAGGAAACAGGATCAGCTGAGAAGTTGGCTAGGTGAGGTTGGCTGTGGCTTACTCTGCTTCTCTGATCTTCCAGCTTTTACCCCAATATCTTGTATTTGATTTTTTTTAAAGACCAACTAAGATTCGAACAACAGCAGCGGCTGTTTCTGACTATTTTGCCTACCTTCCGGACCCTTTCCTTCCTAATGGGTTGCCTCCTTCAGCCTTTATGTGAGAATTTGTGCCTGGTCGTATTGTAGCTTGTTATGCTGTATTTGTTTGATGTTCCTGGGAGGTCTGCTCCTTTCTGAAGAGAGGTGGAAGTTGAGTGGATCTGGGAAAGAGAGTAGCTGGTGGGGAGAGACTTGGATAAGGGTAGAGAGGGGCAACTTTATTTGAAATGTAATATATGAGAGAAAAAGTAAATAAAAAAGAAGGAAAAAAAGATAATTTTTCTATAGCAAAAAAAAAAATCGTTCCTTACAGAGCAGAGATTTTTTTTTTTTTTTGATGGAAACAGAAGTGTGAATCAGTGGGAAAGCCATAAGGCAAATGTATGACCAAGGTAAAAAACACAGCCAGGAATACCACCTGGATCAAAAAATTGATACTACATGCCCTTCTATGTTTCAGATCTGATTAGGACTGGAGAGGACTGCCGCTGCTTCCTCTGAGTCTGTGCTGCCATTGTGTACTGAATGTGTGTGAACAGACAACTTGTCTGTTTCCCTAGGGGCAAGAAAAACTATGCCAAGAAATGCAGCCAAATGTGAATATCTCTATCATGTCCACACTTAATTTGGAGCAGCTGAATTCAGGGACAAAATGAATTATTTTATGGCCACTACATCCCAACCTTTTCATTAGGAAGCAATTTTTAGAAAGCAGTCACGTCTTTTCTCTCACATTTTTGAATTTCCTCCATAATCATAGAGAACAGATAAGAATAGGAAAATACAATTTTTTAAATCAACATTGAAAGGAGTAGCCCACATCAAATTCACTGGACTTTCAAAACAGGAAAATAAGACATAACAAAGACTAGCCTGTGATAAAGGATTCTAAATGTAAACACAGTTTCCTCAACCAAAGTTAACACCTCCAAGGCATCATCACTGGCAAGGAAATGGTGTATTAGAGATAAAGAATTTCTGTAGAACTTGCAAAGCCAGCCTGGTAATCTAAGTCATGTTTCACTATTCAGGTGTGACTATTTCAGACTTTACCATGATGTATCATGAAGGTGCCAAGCCTGCCTGAGTAGTCACTATTTCTTAGGAGCTTTTATTCTGGTAAGAAAGCTAGGCCTTGGAGAAAAAAAATATCCCTTCTACCTATCAACATAGAAAGGCAAGATTATGTTTGGGGATAAACTAAATTAAGGATGATAAACCTGGAGCCTTATCCTCATTCAGACAACTCTCTGAGACTGTCAGATCCAGAGGACAGAGACAATGGAAGATACTAAGCTGGATATTCCCCAAAATGGTGTTCTAGAGCAGTGATTTTCAAACTTTGTGATAACTGTAACCCTTAATTACAGCTCCTCATGTGTGATGATCCCCAACCATAAAATTATTTCATTGCTGCTTCATAACCATAATTTTGCTACTGTTATGAATTATAATGTAAATATCTGATATGCAGGATACCTGCTATATGATCCCCAAAGGGGTTACCACCCACAGGTTGAGAACCACTCTTATAGAGATAATAATTAACTTCTGTTTGTTAGCACTGGACCTTAAAACACTACTGCCAATTACTATAGCATCTGGGACATGTTCTAGGTCTCACCATTTAGAATTTGTTTTAATAATAAAATAGGTAATTATCACACTGCAGTTCTTACTTTGATCATCTTGTGTCTATCTTTGTCTGTGTGCTTAACTCTGGATGGTAACACTAGATTAATACATCTCTGAAATTGAGGCAGTCTTTGCAAGATGACTGATGGAGGGTTATGAGCCACAGCCCAGGCATGAAGGCAATGTTCTTCCTGGAAAAGTTCCACTGGGTGAGAAAAGCTCTGCCTGAGACAGATGAAAAAGAATTGAGAGGAACAGCTTGCATCAAGGATTACAGATGGCAAGGTAGACTCTGGATTGAGTGGCAATTCTTCAGCCCTTTCTCAGTTTTCCTCATGGCTGTGCATGAGAATTTATTCACAGTGGGAACAGGGCCAGACCGAAAACATTATTTGAAATACCAAAGCGGTTTTATCATCTGGATTTGCTTCTAACTATACCATTTGTCTTATTTCTTAGTTTCACATACAATTCTATTTATATTTTTTGTTTGTTTATTTGTTTTCTGGACTTTGAGATACTTTTGTTACTTTTGTAACACTAGAAAATGTATTTCTTGAACTTTGAGACTGTTAAAAAGTCCTAGACCTGGAATTTATTATCATGATGAAGGTATCTATGTACCTTGAAATAACCAAAGAAATGTCTGCTACATTAAGTCATTTTCACGGGATTGGGATATAACACTTACTTCTTCTGTACAAGAAACCCTTGAAAATGATGTAAAACATCCACACTGTCAGGAGAGATAAAGCATACTAGGCTTAATTAACACAAGCTTTAATTATGTGAATACCTGTACTCATAATAGTGTTTGTTGTGTAGGAACTTAAGTGATATATAGGATATTTTAAAAATATAGTAACCTACACAGTTCAACCTCTATATTCAACACAAATCATAGAAAGATAATTGATTAAAAAATTAATCTGTAGCTGCTGAGTGACCTTTATGCAAATGAACATCTTCAGTAACCAATTTCTTGATGTGAAGAGTCCCTTTATAAAATAATTTTATACTATAGAGGGACAGCATTATCTAATGAAAAATTAATAAACTTATAACAATGTGAAATTACTTTTTTGGAAAGTTTTATAAGGTAATCTTAATAAAAAAGACAATTTTAAAAGAGGTAGTGAACATGCTAATATTTTAATACATGCAGAATGAAACATTGTGCAAAGAATGTGCTTAGTTTGAGTGAGTTGTGGTGATCATGGTTATCTATCACCAATTGTCACTTAAGGACACTCGATCAAGTTCCCAGGTCATGGCATGTCTTGAGTCCAGTATCTACTTGAGATGCTCCAAGACAAGACCTCTATTATCTGTCTGGAACAAGGACAAGCAGAATGTAAAAAAAAAAAAAAACTACTCCTGTTTTCTGTGTCCCCAACTACTCCAATGAGTATTGTTTAGTTAGCCAGAAGAGGGACTATTAAGAATTTGAGATATTACTATTGATTATCATAGTGTACTAGAGTTGTCAGGGATCATCCACCGGGTATAATAACACATTTTATGAAGACAAGGATAGAAGGCTAAAAACGAATGACTTATAATAAGTAGAAATGGAAAATATCAATGTCAGATTATAGTTATTTTCTTTAAAAAGGATAAAAGAATTTAAAGAAAAACATGGAATTATAAAGGAATGGGGAAGAGAAAGGAAAATGATATAATCATATTATAATTTCAAAAAATAAAAATTATTAAGGCATAAAAGTGAAAATTGGAAGTGGGATTTTGGAGGAGTTTACCATAGTCATTGGCTATGAATTAAAATACCAGTGGCCAGAATTGACATATGTGTGATTGAGGTCACTAAGCATATATCTTGTCTCATGTAACTCCTGCCATGATATTTTGTGTATGCTCTAACAAATAAAGCTTGCCTGAAGATCAGTGAGCAAAGTCAACCACTAGTTAGCCATAGGGACCAGGCAGTGGTGGCACACACATTTAATCCCAGCACTTGGGATCTCATGACTTTGTTTCCAGTACTTGGGAGGCACACATGTCTTTAATTCCAGTACTGGGAAGGTTGAGATGGGTGGAGAAAAGGAATATAAGGCAGGAGGAGAGAGGAGCTCAGTCTTTCTGATGAGGAGTTGTCAAGGTGAGAAGTGGCTGTGGCTTGTTCCTTTTTCACTCACTGATCTTAAATCATTACCCATATATCTGACTCTGGGTTTTTATTAAGACTAATTAGGATTCATGCTACATCTGATGTCCAAGTTGTGGGGCACAAATTCATGAAACAGTCACTTGCCTAGTGACAGAAACTCAGGCCAGAGGTACAAGAGGCTGGAGTCACTATCCCACCAGCGAAGGAGTTAACCAGAGTTATCAGGAGTTAGCTTCTTTCAAAAATTCCCCCATGCAGACAGCTGGCTTTTTGGCTTCTTTCCTCTCCTGGTGGGTTGTGGCTTTCCCTGCACCTCCTCCTCAGGCTGCTGCCATACTAGGAAGCTGCCTCAATTCACCATCATCTGAATTGTAATTGTCAGCAGATTTGGTGAGTCAATTGAGATTTTTTAAAAGGGGAATTAGTTTAAAAAAAAGACACAGAGAGAGTTTTTCCCATATTAAAAAGTGGGAAATTTTTTTTACAATGGAGGGAGGTAGGTCTCTGTTTGATAATACACTAGATGATTTGAAAATGGGGCAATTGAATGAGAGGATAATTAATTTAGGTGTTTTATCATTTAAAAAATCTGTTCAATATGAGTGCCAAGATAGAAGTTTTAGAAAAACTTGTTAAAACAGATCATAGAGAGATTCAGAAGTAGACAGAGGAAATTAAAGGAAAACTAATCTTTGCATTGAATTATAAGTTTACAGAGAAACAGCTTAAGGCTTTCAATCAGCCAACCTTAGTTTATCCAAAAACATTATAGGAACGGAAAAATGATACATATCCTCCAGACTGTGTAAGAACTGAATGGAATCCTGTGCAGATGTTAGATCTGAGGAAATTCAAGGAAGCAATATTCTCATATGGCATGTCTTCACCTTTTGTGAAGCAGATATTAAACTTGTGGTCAACTTGTAACAGAATTATCCCTAAATCCTGGAGAGATTTGGTTACAGCAGTCTTCAAGGCTGGTCTTCAGTTACAGTGGAAGACCTGATGGAAAGCTAATGCAAAGACCTTTGAACAATGAGGTAGGGCTAGAGGTATGGAAATCTCTCAAGACCAAATTCTTGGAGAGGGAGAGTATGCTAATGTAGAAAGGCAACCTCTATATAATGACTACATGCTGGCTTTATGCTTCCTGACAGCCTTGAATGTTTATGACAGAATTGAAGAAGTAGGAAAGAAAGTTGAGCCATTTACTAAAGTCTTACAGGGCCTAAAAGAAAATTTCAGGGATTTCTTACAAAGATTGACCACAGCAGTAGCTAGAATGGTACCAAATTCAGAAGCTAGACATATAATAATTGAATCTCTGGCTTTTGAAAATGCTAATGCACAATGGAAAAAGGTAATCAGACTGCTAAAGGAAAGATCAGCATCCTTGGTGGAATGGATTCGAGATACAATCAATGTTGAATTTTATAACCATGGTGATGCTTGGATGGGAGATGTGATTTCCAGAAGTTTGAAGAAAAATCAAAATGCCAAATGTTTCAATTAAAGTAAATAAGGTCACCTTAAAGGGGATTGTAAAATTCCAGAACTAAATAAATGGCTGATAAGCATTCAAAAAAAAAAAAAAGATTGTAAACAGAGCATTCCTAGAAACAATGATTTTGCTAAGAAAAATCCCAACAGAATGCCCTTCCTTTCTGGATTATGCAGAAATTGTGGCAAAGGCTCTTGAATGTAAATCAACAAGGGACAGACAAGGTAAGCCTTTGCTGTCAGGGAATGCCTTTAGGGGCCTCTTGCAGGACACTATGTCAAATTTGGTTTATTCTTTTTGTGCTTTCATGGAGGAAACATTTTCCTAGAGCAATTAAAGAACCTAACGCCTGTTGTAAAAAGCCACACTGCTCTGGATGACAGAACAGCTATAGAAGAGAGAACAAAAATATTCAGGAGAAAACATAAAGTGAATATTTTGGCAAACATTTATAAGTGATCAAACACAAAAATTAAAAATATGGATAAATGACATTGAAGGTCTTGTGGACACAGGTGTTAATGTAACAATAATTGCACCAAAATCTTGGCATCTAAATTGGCCTCTTTTGGAGGTAAATATTCCACTTTTAGGGATTAGAACATTATCTCAAGTAAAACACATTGTGAGATGGGATGAATGTATAGGGCCAGAAGGACAGAGAGGAAAATTAAAGCAATATGTGACTAACATTGCAATATACTTATGGGGACATGATTTGTTACAACAATGGAATACCCAGATTAACATTCCTTCAATTTCAGAAACAAACCATAAACTAACATGTTTCTGGAAAAAGTATTAGAAGTTATTATAAACAACATTCACCAACCATTTAGGTTATACAAGAACAAGGCACAACAGCTGCTGATCTTTCAAAGGCACCGATAGCCCAACTTTTAAACTGTTAACAGACATTCCTGTATGTATTCAGCAATGTCCTTTAACATCAGAGAAATAGCAAGCCTTAGAACATCTGGTAAAGGAGCAGTTAAATGCTCAGCATATTGAAGAATCAACCAGCCCTTGGAATTCTCCTATATTTATTATTAAAAAGAAATCTTGAAAATAGAGAATGGTAGCAGATCTAAGTACTATTATTCAGGCAATCCAGTCAATGGGCTCTCTACAGTCTTGAATTCTTTTGCCTTCTCTGTTACCTAGAGGACAGTCTCTTATAGTTATCAACTTAAAAAACTATTTCTTCACTATACTTTTACAAGAAAAAGACACAAAAATTCAACTTCACAGTACCTAATTATAATAATTCTTAACCTGTTAAGAGATATCAATGGCAGGTTCTCACACAGGGAATGTTAAATAGCCCTAGCCTGTACCAATATGTTGTATGGCAGCCATTGGAGATGATACCTAAGCAATTTCCTCAATCTATAGTTTACCATTATGTGGACAACATCTTACTAGCTGATTCAAATATAGATACTTTAGAAAAAAAATGTTTGCAGAAGAAAAGAAAATTTTGCCCTGTTGGGGATTACAAATTGCTCCTGAAAAAATACAAAGAGGAGGTTCTATTCATTATTTGGGATATAAAATAGGTCTATAAAAATTATCTCCCAAAAGGTGCAAATTTGGAGAGATTGACTGCAGATGCTTAATGACTTTCAAAGATTGCTAGGAGATATTTTCTATCTGTGGCCCACTACTGGAGTAGAAAATCAAGAACTGATTAATTTGTTCAAAACCTTAGCTCATGACAAGGACTTAAATAGTCCAAGAAAATTATCAGTTGAAGCTGAGAGAGAATTGAGTTTAGTGAAAAAGAAATTATAGATTGTATATGTGAATCATTTGGATTCAGAGCTTGATTGCATTCTGGTTATTTTACCCTCTAAGCATTTACCTACAGGAATATTAATACAGATGGAAGATATTATCTTAGAATGGATCTTTTTACAAAAAATAACAGAGTAAACATTTTAAAATGTATATGGAAAAGGTCTCTGAGTTGACTCTAAAAGAAAAATTGAGACTTTGTCAATAAGTAGGAATCAACCCAATAGAAAGTGCAGTACCTTTTCTAATGATGAAATTGACAAATTATGGGCAGAAAGTGAACCTTGGCAACGAGCTTGCAGTAATTTTTTGGGAGAGGTTAACAACAGATATCCTGAAATCAAGAGAATTCAATTTATAACATGAACTAACCAGATTCTTCCTCACATTGTAATGGGAACACTAATATCTGGAGCACCTTACATTTTAAATTGATGTACATAACTCAGGGAAGGCAGATTATAAATCAGGAAATTTAAGAAAGTGGCTCAAAGCCCTTATGATTTTGTCCGAAAGTCAGAAATATTTGTTATTCTGATGGTATTAATGGATTTTACAGAACTTTTTAACATAATTACTACCTCTCAGTATGCAGAAAGACACATTGAAACTGCTGAATTTATTCCTGATAAATCAGAATTAACTTTGTACTTATTCAGTTATAAGAAATAATCAGGAATAAGAATCATCCCTCATATATAACACACATCTGATCCCATATGGATCTCGAAGTCTTCTAGCACAAAGTAATGAAGAAATTGATCAACTATTGATAGGAAATGTGCTGGAGGCCTCAGAATTTCATTAAAAAATGTCAATAACAAGGATTTCAGAAAGGATTTTTCCATCACTGGACAACAAGCCAAGGAAAATATAAGGAAATATCCTACTTATTTTTTATACAACCAAACTCCACTACCTGCAGGAAGTAATGCAAAGGGTACTCAAAAGAATGAATTTTGTCAGATGGACATGGTTCATTTTGCAGAATTTGGTAAATTAAAATATGTGCACCACACAATTGATACTTATTCAGAATTTTAATGGGCAACTGCTATGAATTCCAAAAAGGCTGATTCTGTTATCATGCATTTGCTAGAAGTTATGGCCATCATGGGTATACATGTACAAATTAAGACTCACAATGATCCAGCATATGTCTCTTGTAAAATGAAACAGTTCTTTGTTTATTACAATATAAAGCATATTACAGGTATACCACACAATCCTATAGGGCAAGCAGTCATAGAAAGATCAAATTGGACTCTGAAGGATATGCTAAATAAACAAAAAGGGGTGATAAAGACCCCTAGAGTTAGATTGCATAATGCTTTATTAACTTTGAATTTTCTAAATTCTAATGAGAAAGAAGTGACAGCTGCAGAGAGACATTGGATAATAGAAAAAAAAAAACTATAGAATTAAATCAGCCTGTGTACTTCAAAGATGTGCTGACTTCAGAATGGAAACCAGGATATGTGTTATGTTGGGGGAGAGGTTTTGTTTTTGTTTCCACAGAAGAAGAAAAGCTATGGATGCCATCAAAAATGATAAAGGTTTGATTGAACAAAAGAGACCACTTGATTAAAAGAAGTGATGGTTCATAAACCAGCATGACCATCCAATTTAAATTAATTTAGACCACTTACAAATGCTTTTCATTTGGTCAGATATAATTTGCCAAAATTAGAATTGAGGAAGGGTTTTGTTTTTGTCTTTCAGGAGAATGAAGGCATCCAACTAAGGAATTTGAAGACCACTGGACAAATTAGACATGTGAAGAAAAAGGACAAATCATTCAGAAAAAAATGTCCCAAGACAAGTAATAAATTGGTCTAATGATATATCACATTTTCAACAGGATATAATTTTATAAATCTTCCTAAATATGTGTTTCTGCTGTTCTCAGCATACACATAAAGCAAATGTTCTTTTTCCAGTCCCATTCCAATTAAAAATTAGAGCTGGCTTTGGAGTTGGAATATGGCTCACTCCTTCTCTAAACCGAAGCATGCTTGTTAAAGAAATATGCATAATCTCTGTGTCATGTCATAAGAGCCATTTAATATGGGACAGAATTAAAACCAAATTTAAGGGACTGTTCTGTTGCTACTAATCTCATTATCCTTTGGTTTTATTTACTGTTAAGAATTTTCTTAAGGCATGAATTTTATATCAAGCTTTATTAGATATATATATATATTAAACTTCTTATCATGATATTAATTGTCATATAGAGTATTAACTAATTCTAGAAAAAAAAAAGCTTCATCTAGCTTCCTGTTCATGATTTTGGGTTTCAGTCTCTATCAAGTAATCAAGAATTAAGTTTTTATACTCTTGAATGTACATAACAAATATTTATCCTTTAATCTCTTTGAGAAATGATGCATATGACATTTAAAATGCTTAAGTTTTCTGCAGTGAACCATGACCAAGCCTAACAATGACTATTGAAGTCTCCAAAAGGATGATTGTGCCCCACAAATGATTATTCCACATGGACTATGATAACACCACTAAGCTATAAAATACTACATAAAGATCAGCTTTGAACTACAACCTGCTCAAGACAATTTTGAGGTGGGTAGCTAAGATAATCCAGCTTCACAGACTATTCTAGCCAGGACTTGATATAAGCCCTGCACTTTCCCATTATGCAGAGATTGGAAAACAAATGATACAGTTACCTCTCCCAAGACTTGACAATTAACCCAAAATTTTCTTCAGGATCTCCTAAAGATGCTATCACTCCCAGAGAGCAGGATTTAATTTTAAGAACATGACACCCACATTCCCATGAGGTGAGGTGGGTGGTTTTTGGTCTTTCAATGGGCTATGGATATTTACTATCATTTAGGATGGTTGGCTACATTTAGGATGGTTGATAATGGTCAGGAAAAAAGCTGAACAAAGGAGATTATATTCAGGGTTCTTGTTTTAAAGAGAAAATAGAAAAAGAAAAAAGGAGATATAGAAATGATAGGATAAAGTAGAGATTATTTAATCTACTCTGAAGAGAGAAATGGGGATATAGATATTATGGAATAAAAGGGTAGATTATTAAATCTACTTTTAAAAAGCAACTATTTTTTAAAGTATTTTACATTGATATGGATCTTTGTATATTGATACAAAGTTGAGATTATTTTTGTTAGAACATACTGTACATATATTTTTAATCTTGTTCAAGGTATTGTACCTATAAACTTCATTTAACAATGTAGTGCAAATTTCTAGTCCTTGTACGTTATTATTACAAACCATTAAGGATAATAAAGAAATACAGGTTAGTAATTAGTCACCTATTACAATCGAACTTGTAGTCATATTAAGAATGTTTTCAAGGCCAAACAGAGATATATTTTAGACAGACAGGTCATCTTTAAACAATTCGGAGATTTACAGAATATGGCATTTAAGATGTTTCAGTAATATAGGTTCTTTTTTAAAGACAATGAGACATGTTTGCTCCTGGCAGCATCAATATATTTCAGAGAAGATGATGGGTGCCAAAGAAACTCCATATGGAGTTTATTTTCTTTGTGGTAAATGTTAGCCACTGGGCAATAAAATGAGCTTGTCTTGAGTACTGACAGTATGCTGTCCAAATGGGGCAAGCTAGATACAAAAGAAAGGACTGCTCAGCTTTGCCAAGACAAGGTAGAACAGCCATTCAGAAAATCCTGGTTCACAGATATTTCTGTCAGGTAAACTAGGCCTATAGGCCAAAGATGGAAGCCCCAGTTTTGCAGAGGAACCTTGGAACCCAGCACTTAGGATCTCATGACTTTGCTCCTAGTACTTGGGAGTCACACATACCTTTAATCCCAGCACTAGAAAGGTTGAAATAGGAAGTGATATGGCTGGGTGGACAAAGGATTATAAGGATTCCATATTACATATTCAAATTTGCAAATTGAAAAAGAAAGTAGCATTATCAAACTGGAATTGAGAATCTTAACAATTTATAAATTAGAAGACATGCTGTCATCCTCACTAAGGTATTTATAAAAATCTAGAATGAGCAACTAAGTATCTATTGCATAAAAATATAACTGTATGGGATAGGACAGACATCTTTCACATCTTCAGCTAGTCACATGACAATTTTAAAGTTCACAATTTTATCATTTCTGAAGTATACATTTTAAATGATTAATATCATAAGATTTTTAAATATTGTATTTATCTATTTAAAATATACAGAGAAAATATAGACTGAACTTTTATGCAATTCTTATGTAATTCAGAAAGTCTAATCATCATATCAGTAAACCTTCATCAACTTTTATAATTTTTATTAATGTCAAGTATAACAAGGAAAATTTATCAACCAATTATGTCCATACATATATTTTGTTTAGTATGTTTCTAAAATCTACTTCATCTGTAAGTATTATGATTTTTCCTCTTCTTAATTTTCACAATAAAGAGAAACATAATCATTTATTTTCTAAAGTATTACTTATTGTGCTTTGAGTCTATATTATCTCTGTGCTGTGTGTTTGTATGAGAGAGTGTATTGTGCAAGTTTGTGTGTGATGTGTGTGTATGTGTGCATGCACATGTGTGTGTGCACAGATGTATGTGATATGTATATATATTTCTGTGTGTGTATGAGTGTGCACGTATGTATGTAATATGTGTGTGTTTTCCTCTGACTCATACAATTTCCAACAATGTGTGCTTCTATTAGATTCATCTTCTGCTTCTGTGCCTCGCTATGCATCTTGTCTACTGGCATTCAATGTCCAGCAGTTGTACTCTTATAGATCACTCAGAAGATTCTTGAGTGATTGAAGGATTGCTTTTGCTGTTCAATCCCTTCAGTAAATGTGACATAGCAATTATCTAGATAGGGTTTTTTAGTATATTTATGACTATTTCCTAGACTCATCTTCTGGAAGAAATATGAATAACAATATTTTAAGAAAGCTTTTAATTTTATTAGATAAGTATTACATAAAGTAGAAATTTCCATATTCAACAAATTTAGTGTTTAAAATATTCTATGTATGGGAAATATTAGAATCCCCCCTTTTGAAATCAATTTTCAGATCAATAATTTGGTACCATTGCATGCCTTAGAATGTAAGGGTAGGACTTTGGAACTGTGCTCATAATCTGTGATTGCTAGTCCTGGGCATTGATTAGGAAGGCACATACAGTTATTCCTACTACTGCTATTTGTCCATTGATCTCAACACCTTTAGGTTTCCCATTGAGTTAGAAGGATAACCCAGCGAAAAATGACTGCTTGTACCTGTGAAAGTTTTAAATAGATTCCTCATGGAAAATTAGAAAAATTGATGGCCAATGATATCCTAACTCAGAAGGTATTCTGGTTGACTGATAGAATTGCCATCTCTCAAAAGTCATGATCCAGATTAATAGACATAATATTCTGATCTATAAATACCAGAAGCATATACAGATAAAGTTTGAAAGACCCTATATACTCTTGAATGTTCTTTCTCTAAGAAGAACTTGTTGCCTAAATAAAAATAAAAAAACTAACTGATAAAATTCAATTGATTTATTGTCTTATCATTTACACATACATACATACATATACACATAGATATATTTTCAGTAAAATTGTTTATGAAGATTGCCTACATTCATATACTGTGCTATAGAAAACCACAATAACCCTTATTTATTTTAAATAAAGGTCATAGCCAGGTCACAGTGTGCAGCGTCTTTTTATCAGGGCTATGCAGAGCTCCATTATAGCTTGTCTTTGAATGCAGGGCTTTCAACATCTCTGAGTACCATGAATGCCAAGCTCCAGATGTCCTTTCCTCAGCATTTTCTTTCTTTTATCATTTTTTCAGGGTTATTTTTAAGTGCTGATTTACTCTCCTCCAAGCACGAGGGTCAGCACTTCGTACACTCATCTCAACTTCAGAAAAAAACATGCACCAGCACTTCTTGCTTCCTCTGGGACCAAGTGCAGTGAGAGAGAGGACAGTGGCATCAACTGAAGCTGATAAAAAATAAATACATTTCAATTGATGGGATTTTTGTTCTTTTTTGGTTTCTTTTTTTTTTTTTGCCTCATTTGGTGTTTTGACATTGAGTATTTCCTGATAAACACAATGAAACGGCAAATGTATTGGGATAATTTGAAATGAACAGCATACAATTTGATTATAAACTTGTTTCTATCACTGAGACATGGCAATGGGAAGTTTTGGGATGCGGTTTCCACAAGCCTAACCGTGTCTCACGCTTCCAAGGATTTTTTTTTTGTTGTTGTTGTTTTTGTTTTGTTTTTTGACACAAGTTTTCGCCATGTAGTTTTTGTGCCTTTCCTGGATCTCACTCTGTAGTACAGGCTGGCCTCGAACTCACAGAGATCTGCCTAGCTCTGCCTCTTGAGTGCTGGCATTAAAGGCCTGCGCCATTGCCAGCAGGCTTCAAGGATTTTTAAGGGATTGAGACACATTGTTTTTGATGTGCAGAGATATTACTGCTCCAAATTTGGAGTAGGGGAGTTGACAGAATATTAGCCTTCTTAAGAACAGGTTTTACCACACATTTAAGTACATGGATTAAAGAACAGAAAGGTGTTTGATTAAAGGATAGTACACAGCCAAGGCATGGAACAGATTTCTAAAGAGAACCAGTTAAAATGTGATTTAAAAAAAAAAACTCAATAAATCATTTTCCTTACCTCAAAATTGCTTAGAGCTTTTCCCCTTTACCTTAATTTTTAGATTTTCCCCATCTTCTTAAATTTGTTTTCTGCATCAATCTTTTTCCTTTAAATATTCTATTAAATAGTGGCAGTTTCATATATGACAAATCTGTGTTAATGTTGCTTGGAGATCTTTTTTAAAGTCCTATATTATGACAAAATAGACTACATTCCTTGATCTAAGGCATGGAGATGGTAGGTCTGGATGAATTTATCACACATAGACCTGACATATATGATAGTATCTTTCTATAAATAAATAGAAAGTAATATAAGTATATCAAATTTCTTTCCCATTTCACTTTGAAAACAAAAATAGAAAAGCAGAAACTGAGTTCAGGAAAAAAATACAGAAATTCTGGCTATTAAGTATACAACCACCATGAACATGGATGAGCAAATGTCTCTATATTAAAATGTAGAATCCTTGGTATATGCCCAAAATGATACAACTGAATCTTGTAGTGGACCTATTTTCAGATATTTGAGGAACCTGCACACTAATATATAGGTGATCCACTTTCCCTTCTTCGTACTCAGCATCTGCTGTCATTTGTTGTTTTAAAACTTGTCTATGATGAATGGGGTAAGGTGAAATGTCAAAGCAGTTTTAACTTAGATTTCCCTAATGCTTAAGAGTGAAGAACATTTTTATGTGTTTTGCAATCACTTGGGTTTCATCTTTTAAGAACTATCTGTTTATTATTAGATCCTGTTTTTAATTAGAGTATGTATTTTCTAAGTATTCATTATTTTAGTTATTTGCATATTCTAGATATTAAAATCTACCAAATGTATACTTGGTAATGGTTTTATTCTTTCTGTAGGGTGCCCCTTAACTCAAGTCATAGTATCTTTGACTGTAAAGAAGCTTTTTAGCTTCATGAAGACCCAGAAATAGGAAACAGAATAGATTTCCATGAACTGAAGAATGAATAATGAAAATATTGTACATTTACACAAAAGAACATTATTTAGTCATTAAAAAATGAAACTGGCAGGGGAAAGGATGGTACTAGAAACAATTATCCTGAGTGAGGTAAGCAAGACCTAGAAAAACCAACATTGTATGTTTCCGCTTGTATGTGGATGTTAACTATTAAGCTTCAGATAGGTTTGTTTCACTCAGAATATTTACAGAGGTGTGGTAGCTATTAAGGAACAAGGGGAGAGAAAGGAAACTTCTACAGAAAAGAGAATATTGTATTGTAACTACTATAAGAAAAATATAAATAGAAGATTAAATGGGGGGCATGGGAAAGTGCAGTAGAAGATGGAATATTGGGAGCAATACATAATAGCAAATTACCAAATTAGAAAATATAGAAACTTTCAAATATAAACACATATATAAAAGTTTAGGTGGAGTTACCCTATTATGCAGAATACAATACCCCAACTATATATCATATTCTATCAAATAAAACTCCCTATACCAGGAATGGAATTAAGTATTTTCTGAGTTGTTGTTCAAAACAGTCATATAGAATATCCACCCAAAATATTACAGGCTGTGTCTAATGTTATTGGTTATCCTCCACAACCTGATATCAAAACCTACAGTTGAAGACACCACATACTTATGCCATCCATTATGGAGAAATCAAGCTAGTGCTCATGTGGATGCTGCATTCCTACTGACTATATTCATAATGCTGGAAGGTACTATGCATTCTGCCAGATGAGAAAAGCCGCCATCAGTTTCACTCAGCTATGAACCAAATGAGCTACAATAGAGACATGCTTCAAGATATTCTCACTGGTGCAAAGAAGTGGCACAAATGTTATAGAAGTAAGTGACTTTTTTAATGTATTTAAGCCCCTCTCCCTGAAATGGAGCAAATACCTGACACTTTTAATGAACCTCAGAACATGAGAATAGATAAGTCATATGTCTTAGAAAAAAACATATTAGGATTATTTTTACTAAAGCAACATAGCCATAAAAGGCCTCTTAATGACTTATTGTCATATCCAAAGATCAGTATATCACTCAACCATCATAAGAGAAGCTTGCAAGAGATGAAAATTAACATACAGACACACAAAGTTGACAATATACAGAGGAAGAGAGACCTTGGATCACTTGGCCCTAAATGGAATACTTACATAAAACTTCTCCTCTCAAAGTTCAAGGATTTATACAAAAGAGGAGGCTGACAGATTGTAAGAACCAGAGGCAGTGAACAATATTAAGAAAACAGCATATTCCAGACACAATTGGGCAGATGAACTATAGCACATGTGACAGAATGCCTAAGACCTGCCCAAGCTCAAGCCCAACAAATCCCAGGACAATGAAGGGAAGTGAGCCCAACTCTTATACACAAACAAGAGTCCATTAATAAGTCATAGCTACTGGGTGAGGGAAAAACCAGTTTTCTTCAACATAGTGCCACCAGGAATATCAACTACACTCCAGGATAGTCTTCAAACTCTGGAGAATAATTGCTCAGGATAAATTGCATTCCATTTCTCCCTGGGCCTTTTGTTTGTTTGTTTGGTTGGTTGGTTGGTTGGTTGTTTGGTTGGTTATTTTTTGTCCTTTGGTTCTTTTATATCTAGTTTTGGTTATGGGTTTCATAAGAAATGGAAAGAACATGAAATGGGGTAGGAAGGGAAATGGAAAATCTGAGAGGAGTTTGAGGAGGGAATGTTTATGATCAAAAGTATGTACTCACTCATAAGTGGATATTAGACGCAAAGTGAAAGATAACCACCAGGCGACACTCCACAAACCCAGAGAAGCTAGGTAAAGAGGAGGTCCCTGAGAAGGACATGCATGGATCACTCAAGGAAGGGGAATGGGTTAAAATCTCCTGGGTAAACTGGGAGGTGGGAGTAGAGGGGAGGAGTTGGCGAGTGGGAACATGTAGGTTTAAGATGGCCAAGTTTGGGGAGGGACAGAGAAAGAGAGAGAGAGAGAGAGAGAGAGAGAGAGAGAGAGAGAGAGAGAGAGAGAGAGAGAGAGCAATGAAAGCGATATCTTGGCAGAGTGAGCCAGTATGGGGATAGAGAGAAACCTAGTACTAGGAAAATCCCCAGAAACCCAAAAGGATACCCTCAACTAAGTCTCCTAGCAATAGTGGAGAGGGTGGTGAACTAG
>CABHPQ010151552.1:37118-47635 GCA_902168405.1 Peromyscus aztecus
GAGAGAGAGCAATGAAAGCGATATCTTGGCAGAGTGAGCCAGTAAGGGGATAGAGAGAAACCTAGTACTAGGAAAATCCCCAGAACCCAAAAGGATACCCTCAACTATGTCTCCTAGCAATAGTGGAGAGGGTGGTGAACTAGCCTCCCCTGTACTCAGATTGGTGACTACCCTAATTGTAATCATAGAACCTACGTCCAGCGACTGATAGAAGCAGATACAGAGACCCACAGCCAAGTACTTGATCAAACTCCTGGAGTTTAGATGAAGAGATGGAGGAGGAATTATAGGAGCAAGAGGGGTCAAGATCATGATGAGAGAAACCACAGAGACATCTTACCAGAGATAGTGGGAGCTCAGAGACTCTGGACTGACAGCTGGGGAGCCTGCATGGGATTCAACTAGGCCTTCTGAATGTGCATGACAGCTGGGGGCTTGATCTGTTTGGGGGACCCCTGGCAATGGGACCAGGGCCTGTCCTGGGTACATGAACTGACTTTTTAGAGCCCATTCCCTATGGTGAGATGCTTTACTGAACCTTGATGCAGGGGGATGTAGCATGAATCTTAAAAGTTCTTATTAATAAAATCAAATCTGAGGCCAGTTATTGGGGTGAATGCTGGAAGATCCGAGAAGCAGAACAAGCCACAGCTACCTCACCTTGCCAATTCCTCAGCTGATCCTGTTTCCTCAGACTGGAAGCTTCTGTGTCCTCATCCCGATGGCTCTCAGCTGAACTGCTGCTCAAAAGTTTGAATCTTAACCAGCTAAAAGCTTAACCAGCCAAATGCTTCTAGTTTCTGGTCTTCACTCATTATATATCTTTCTGCCTTCTACCATCACTCACTGAGATTAAAGGCTCTCTTTCTGGGATTAAAGGCGTGAGTCACCATGCTTGGCTGTTTCCAGTGTGACCTTCAACTCAAAGAGATCCAGAGGGATTTCTGCCTCTAGAATGCTAGGATTAAAGGCGTGTGATATCACTGCCTAACCTCTATGTTTAATATTGTGGCTGTCCTCTTCTCTGACCTCAGATAAGTTTATTAGTGTGCGCAATATTTTGGGGAACACAATACCACTACAGGGGGGAGTGGTTTAGTACTGCCCCAACTTGGTATGCCAGCCTGTGTGTTGACTACCCAAAGGAGGCCTTACCCACCATGAGGAGTGACTAGGAGGTGAGATGAGGGGAATGTGGCAGGGGTGGGGTGAATCAGAGAAGGGAGGGTGAACAGTGGTTAGTATGTAAAATGAAAATACTATTTAAATTAAAAAAAATTCAAAAATTAAATAAAGTACATGAATAATGAAACCAAAAATATTAATAGAAATGGAGGGAAATCACACATTAACCTTCCAAGTGTGCATGGTTTCATTTGCAGAGCTATGAAATGAAACTCTGATAGTTATATTCCATTCTTGTGGTCATCCTAAATCATCCAGATTAGAAAATATGCCAGTGGAATGAACTTAGCTCACATTTCCACCAACTCACTAGTTTAACAAAAAGGTATGTTACTTCATTTTTTTAAATATGAAAATGGAAATCTATTATTATTTCAAATAATGTTTTTTAATATGTATACAATATTGAAAAATTTTATATATGGCTTGATTATTTCAGTATACTCTTCTACAAATATAAATGCACATATGTACACACACACACACACACACACACATACACTAACATTCACACAGAGGATCAGTGCTACTTGATAACCTATTTTTATTATATACATATGAAATTGATAGGATTTTGCTTCTGCTGTCTTGCCCAATATGCGTGGTCCATTGTGAATTAATTCTTCCTCTAAGTTCATTCCAAAATTGCTTCTTAACACTTCTGCCATACTTTTTCATAATTGAAAAATGTCAATCACAAGGACTGATCGTGTAATCTATATTCAACCTACATTCCTGTTAAAGAATGACAAACAATAGCTTTTGTTTTACTGCCCTATTTTATTACCATATCTTAAAATTAATATTGAACAATATTTTTGTTATCCTGTTTGGTGTTGAATTTATTATTTACTTATTTATACATGTAATTTAATGTCACACAATATATTATGGATGTATAAGTTAATAAGTGAGTTTTACATTACTTAGCAATATACTCATTAATATAATGTAAAATCAGTCTTTTGCATTATATACATTTACTTACTGAAATTCTCTGAATAAACTCTTATTCAAGTTAGTCTAGTGATTAGGAGAAATCACAGAAAACAGAATAAATTGTCTTAAATTCTCTTTTATTTTACCACCGAAGTCAAATACAGGAGCCATGGTTTTAAATATTTATTTGTATGATTTTTAAGTATGTATACAGGTTTGCTCATGTTTATATGTGCACATGAGTACAGATGCCTGTGGAGGCCAAAGACATCAATTATCCCAATCCTCAATTACAGGCAGTTATGAGACAGTCGATGTGATGTGGATGCTAGGAACTATGATCCTGTATTCCTTCAACAATACAGGCTCTTTCACATTGAACCATCTCTCCCTTGGAGCCATGGTTTTAATGAAAATTAAATTAAACTACATGATACTGAAATGGGTTATAACTTAAAATCATTAAAACGTGCATTAGAAGAATGTATCTATAAGAATGTGTTTGTTTGGAGAGTATACTACAGTCCTTCTAGAATCAATGAGACACAAACTTAGCAAATCTTTACAACATTAGGTGTCATTCAAAACTAAACATACAACCCTGACTACCATGAATATACACCAACCTAATACTCATAATTAGTTGAAAAATGGGCTGACCTAACACATGTCTTGATGACAACAGTCAATATATTATAGGCAATTATGATCAGACTACTCTGTCTAAGCTATTTGTCTTCAGTTTACAGTTATTATTTATAACTGTGGTAGTCTCACCTATACACTGTTGTCTCACAAATGAGAGGATAGTTTTTATTAGAGGTTTCTATCTTATGTAATTATAAGGCAGCTTATTGTAAATAACTGAAATACTGCATTATACACTATAGTATACAAAATTAGATTTTGAAAATGGCTTGTTTTTATTATATTAGAGAGCAGGTGCAATGTGTTATCTACAACACACTAGAATAATTAAAATTTGTTATTCTATATTATAGGTTCAAAGTTGTCTTCCAGGAAAGTCTCTATAAAATCAGTTGTCGAATTTAGCGAGGTTTTAATAGAAAAAAGTATTTTACTTAGAATTTAGCTAGCAGACTCAAAATATAAAATTGTGTTCTAATAGATGATTCTTTTAATTTCAATGAATTAATGTACAATATGTGGAAGTACAAATATTTTGATGTACAATGGGATGTTTTTAACACATGCACAAGCTTTTCCACCCTAAGTAACAGCAAGGTTTGTTTCATGCCAGAAGGTATCTGTGTTTGTTCTCAGTGAGCCTCTGACAGCTCTAGGAAGCAGACATCCATTGACGTGCCTCCAAAGACAACAGACCTGAGATAAGTGCCCAAGCCGCTGATAAAAATAAAAACATCTGTAAATACTTGCTTTGCTCTGCCAACTTTTTTGTTCTACATAGCAGATTCAGAAGCATGTGACTAACTCTACCAGACCATTTCCAATTTATGATATACTGAGATTTACTATTTATCTGTGTATTTTTCTATTGATCAATAATTGAATGCTTTGCTTATTTGTTTTTGCTTTAAAGCTGAAGCAAATGAATATACATTTACCTATCTGCTGATGTATGTTATTAAAAGGATTGAATAAATGCTCATTTTTATCTCTAAAATATTCAAAATTCAATTCCAATGTGATAGTACCAGCTGATGCTCCCACAACGAATGTAGAAAACTCCAGTTGCTATGTCTCTTTGCCAACATTATAGGTTATTTGATTTTAGACCTACAATATACTTTTAATTTCCCTGACTTAGATACCCATGACTTGAGGACATTTTGAAATTATGTTTTTACAAATTATTCCTTCATATTTTCATCCTTAATATAAAAGAATATTTCATGATATTATTGACATGTAAGTATTCCATATATGTTCTGGGCTCAACATGACATTTACATAATGCAAATATTTTCTCCTACTCTATACTATGTCATTTAAATTTTTTTCTTGGTAATTTTTTACTTCTTTAGTAGTATAAATATATGTGAGTATAGGTTTATACAATAAAATATAGAGATCTTACTCCCTTAATATCATTACTTCAGACAAAGCTATAAACAATATATTAATTAATAGATTAAGATCATGATATCAGGACTACAAAACATCCAATGCAGTTCCTTTTTTAAATACAGATGAATGTCTATAGCATAGTGGTAGCTACCTATTGATTTCTGTCATCATAGATTATATTGTTCTTAAAACCCTACAGAAACAGGATCATATTTTTAAGCCTATTTTATTTTACTCAACTACAACATATACACATATTTGTGTGTGCATGTGTGTGTCTGTGTGTTTGTGTATGTGTGTGTGTGATGATTACAGTTGTCAACATAAAATTAGCTAAACAGCTATAATGTTGCTTAATTTAACCTATCAATGGCAATGCTGAGTTATTCTTGATAATTTTTTATAGAAAGCTGATATTTTACTTTTATTTTTATTTTAGATAACATGTAAATTTTAGATTTGTGAAGAAAATATTGGTTCATACCCTTGATCACTGGAAATTTTAGCATTTGAATGGTAACTTTAAAAATTAGAGATTTGATAGTTTTTAAGAATATTGTCTATCTAACATATATCTTTAGGTTTGAGTGACTTTTGTGAAATTTTATTTCCTCCTGAAATTATCAACTTTATTGAATGATTTAGATTTTAATCAAAACATGAGTTAAATGTTTGTTTGATATATAAACAAAAGTTAGTGTATCTGTGATTTACCAGATTTTCAGATATAGCCAATTTCCTATTAGTTATTAATTGGTCGAAATTTGGTAATCACTGGTTTTAAAAAGTAATTGTTCCAAAATTAATTTTCTCTAGAGTCAACATTATAAAAGAAAAATGTTCCTATTATAAATTAACCTCATATTACAGGCAAATGAAGTTTGACAAAAGTGAAACTTAACAGCCTACCATATATGAGGTACTGAGAAGGTATGTTCTTTTTTGTTTTGGTTGAATATTATGTAAATAGCTGTTAGCTTCATTTGATTTATAAAGTCAGTTAGCTCCTACATTTCTCTGTTAGCTTTTGTCTGAATGACCTTTCTATTGGAAAGAGCAGGGTTTTGAAGTCTCCTACAATCAGTGTGTGAGGGTCCATATTTTAAAAAATATGATTGCCCTTGCATTTGGGGCATAGATGTTAAGAACTGTAATGTCATCTTGGACAATTTTTCCTTTAAAAAATACATAGTGTCATTCCCCATGTCTTTTGATTAATATTGGTTTGAATTCAGTTTTGCTAGATCCTCTGGCTTGGTATATGTTTTTTCCCACCCATTACCCTGAGGTACTATCTGTCCTTGATGTTGAAGTGTGTTTTTTTGCATGCAGCAGAAGGATGGATCCTGTTTTTGTATCCACTCAGTTAGTCTGTGTATTTTCATTTGGGAATTGAAATCATTGATATTGATATTGAGAGATATCAATGACCAATGCCTGTTAATTCCTGTTATTTTGTTGTTGGTATTCACTTTGGTGATATTGGTGGTGGAGAGAGAGAGAGAGAGAGAGAGAGAGAGAGAGAGAGAGAGAGAGAGAGAGAGAGAGATATCCATTTGTTTGATTTTGCTGTGTGATATTATTTATTTCCTGTGTTTTCATAGATGTAGGTAATCTTCCTGGGTTGGAGTTTTCTTTCAGGTATTTTATATAGAGGTGTATTTGTAGATAGACATTGTTTAAACTTGAATTTGTCCTGAAATATCTTATTTTCTCCATCTATGGAGTTTGAAAGTGTTTCTCAGTACAGTAATCTGATCTGGCATTTGTGGTCTGTTAGAGTGTTCTGCACTTCAGCTCAAGATCTTCTGGCTTTTAGAGTCTCCATTGAGAAGCCAGATGTAATTCTGATAGGTCTGCCTTTATTTTACTTAGACTTTCTCTTTTGCAGCTTTTAAAGTTATTTCTGTGTGTTTAGTGTTTTAATTATTATATGGCAAGGAGATTTCTTCCTTCCTTCCTTCATTCCTTCCTTTCTTCCTTTCTTTCTTTTTTCTCCAGTTGAGTTGCTGATCTGTATGTTTCTTGTACCTTTATAGGCATCTCCTTCTTTAGGTTAGGAAAATTTTCTTCTTTGATTTATTTTTTGCATATTTTCTCGGCCTTTGATCTGGGATTCTTCTTGGTCTTCTATTCCTAGTATTATTAAGTTTTTTTTTATAATGTCCCAGAATTCCTGGGTGTTGTGTGGGATCCACAGAGACTCCATAGTGTGGCCTTATTCCATCTTGACTCAAGGTAAGATAGTCCAACTTTGTTTTGCCCAGCAAGGCTGTATAATGGAATGTTTTAGCCAAAGGCATTGTTATCAAGTGTTTTTACTTCAAGGCCTAATTATGGAATATTTTGTGGTAAAGCATGGCTACTAGATATTTTGAGAATTAAGGAAGTGTTTGCACTTATCTGTACTTTGTCCTTGAGAGGGGGAGGTCTTTTGCCTCTCCCCTTGCTGGTGCATAAAAATTCCATAAGGTATAACTGGGGTGACTGTGATATTGACCTAGAGCCCTCCCTATTCTATTCTGTGTCTCTGTCTTTTTCTTTTACATCTCTATTATTTATATCTATTACTTTTTAATCCTTACTCTTCTATTTAAGACTATTCAATAGTCAGGAGGGACTGGCAGTTTTGTCTCAGAATTTTTTTATTTTTACCATTTTCTTTGACCCATGTACCCATTTCTTCTTTCATATCATTAATATCTGAAATTCTCTCTTCCATCTCTTGTATTCTGTTGGTGAAGATTGCATCTATAGATCCTGTTCACAGTCTTAAAATTTTCATTTCCAGAGTTACTTCAGATTGTATTTTCTTTATTGTTTCTACTTCCATTTTCAGGTCTTGAACAGTTTTATGCATTTAATTCAACATTATTTTCCCCCCTGGCTTGCTTCTAGAGACTTATAAATTTCATCCAATTTATGTATTTATTTGTTTGTTTGTTTGTTTTGTGTGTTTTCCTGAATTTCCTTAAGGACCTTATATTATTATTCATTTCCTCTTTAAGGACCTTTATCATATTCACATAGTGTGTTTTAAGTTTTTTTCTCCTCTATTTCAGCCAAGTTCGAAAATTCAGAGCCTGCTGTGGTAGGCTACCTGGGCTCTTGTGGAGTCATATGCCCTGGCTATTATTGATTGTGTTCTTATGATGGTATCGAGGCATCTGGATTTGGGGGTAATTATAGGTCTAGGTGCTGATTTCTGAGTTTGTCCAAGTTGGGTGTGTGTACCTTGGTTTCTGTTTTCTCTTTTGTGGAGGCCCACAAAGTTTTCCTAGTGAGATCTGAGCTTGCTTTACCCAGCAGAGTCCTTGACCAGGTGCATGGTTACTAGATGATTGGAAAGTGTCTATACTTGGCTGTGGCTGGGGGGGGGGAGGTCTTTTGCTCCACCCCTTGGCATTCCTATAAATAGTCCTTTAGAAGAGCCAGAAGGAGCCAGTGGATAAGGATCCAGACCCTCCCAAGGCTATCCTGTGTTTCTATCTGTTTCTCTCCCCCTCTATCCTTCTATCCAAATCTCTTATCCCTCACTCCTCAAGAGTACCCTGGGGTAAACTGTGGGATCCATTCTCCCAGGTGACCTCACATAGATGGAGCCTGGAACAGGGACCCAGGGACTTGACAAAAAGGAGTGTCAGGGGGCATTGTGGGTGTAAGGCATGCCAATAAGGCAGTGGTGTTTCATTCTTGGGAGTTTAAATGTTAGGCAGTGGAATACCAAAGTTAAAAGTGAGTGAGGCTGCAGTGTGCATTTCTTCCTATCTAGATTTCTTCCTTTTTTTCCTCTCTCTCTTAATTTCTATCTATAGAAAAATAGTGTAGGAAAAAATTAGAGTAAGGTAGAATATAGAAATATTGGATTGGGAATATAGTTTAAGAAAAAATTTAGGATAAGATAAGCAAAAAGACAGAGGAACTGTGTCCTTGATTTCCAACTATGAACACAACATCCTGGGGTAGAATCAGAGGAATATATCAAAGATGAGAAAAAAGGGGGGGGGGCAGAAAAAGATTCCTATGGAAGCTTTTGGCTTGTGAACAGTTTAAATTCTAAGTCCCAAGCAGCAGAGGAAAGAATTTTCCCTGAATCGAATGTGGATGAAATAAAACATTTCGCTCCACTACGCTGCAACTGTATGAAAACATCACATCAACAAAATTGGTTTCCGTTTGGCCATGAAGCCAAGGAGAATAGAAATCTTAGGAAAATCTTAGTAACATCTCTCTAAAAAACTAAAAGCTTTTCAGACTTCTCTCTGTCAGATTTTTTTTTTCTCTTTCTGTAAGGACAAAAAAAAAAAACAAAACAAAACATTAACTCACCTGGAAGTAACATCTATCGGTATGGGAAAATCACCTGTAATTGCTTTAAGAGGGAACAAAAAACCTCTTGGAACAGATCCTCTGTGCTAGTCCTGTCTCTCCTTCAAGCCAGTATTTTTTTTTTTTAAGCAGCTAGGGGCAGAGCATTTGCAGAGGTGCAGAGGAGGTGTGGCTGTTGGAGGATGCTTAGTTGAGCCAGGCTGTAGGAGAAGATCATGGGTCCTGAGCCTCAGCAGTGGCATCATGGACTCTGCATCTTGGGGGAGGGGATAAACAGAGACAAAAGAGATCTATCTGGGAGAAAATCTCCTGAAAAAGCTGTTGTTTCAAGAACTTGCATTTTCATTCACTGACCTGGTAAGGTGGAGGAGCAAGCCCTGAGGGGTTTTTGCTTTGGGCACCAAAATGTCTCTCTGACTGCATGCAGATAGACTTAACCAGCCCTGGGAACAGTGCCAGGTGAAAATTCTGATTAGAGAGGTACACCTGTCAAACGGTAATGCAGGTGTCCTAAAGCAAGCTTAAAAGGAACAAAAACCTCCCATGGCAAAAAAAAAAAAAACCAAACAAGCAAACAAACAACAACAACAAAAACAAAACTGTGTGACCCAGAAAGGAATCCTGGGAAATGTAGTTTGAAATTTAGTACTAGCGTGACACTATAGAGAAAGGCAGTCTGGGAAATGTAGTTTTTATCTCAAAATGGTGGTATTGCCCAGAAACTCTGTTGTTGTTGTTGTTTTTCAGCTTAAAATGCAGTTTCTTTTCCAAGCAATGTTAGAAAGCTTAATCTTACCTCTTGATAACAAAGAACAGGTGAACAGCTTGCCTCTCAGGAGATAATTAAGGTGCTAATATTGTTTGTCAACATGTTACTTTGAAATCTTTTAGAAAACAAGGGAAAAAATGGTCCTTACACTGGGGAACTGCTTTGGGTGTGAGAAAAAAAACTTACGGGATTGAGTTGTGCTTAAGATACAAGAGGGAAACAACCTCATTAAAAGAACTCATGGTAATCTTAACAGTAGCTTTGAAAAATTAAGAAGTGGGAATTTTACCCATTTTACCCTCTGCCGGGGACCAGCCTCAGCAGTTTCGGGGGTCTGAAGGATGGGACACCTGGAAGGTGCAATAATGACTCAGAGACAATGTTTGTGCAAGCTGACAGGTCACTTCGGGCTTCTGCAGTTGCTAAGTAGCTTCTCTGTTACAGTTTCTTTAGCTTCCCTAGCTTCTGCTAGCTTCTCTTAGCTTCTCTAACTTCTCTTAGCTTCTCTAACTTCTTTTAGGCTGCCAGAGCTTCTTTAGCTTCTGCTTTTGCCCTGATAACCTCAGTCTTTTATTATCATAAGGAGGAACAAAAAGAAGAGGGGAAATCACCCAATACAAAATGTTCTCATAATTCCAAAGATTATTCTTAGAAAATCACCAATATATTCTTCATCATCTTTTACTAAACACAGGAACTATCCCAAACTTAATACCAAAGCAAGCATAATCTATTTTTATTATTAATGATTATACAATCTTTTGAGCACTTGACCCAAAGGCTAGCAACATGCAATTTCACACACACACACACAAAAAAAAGGTAAAAATAAGAACAGTGGTCAATGTAACAGAGTAACAGACAGTCATTTCCTTCTCACACAGCCTGCTCCAACCTCAAGACCCATGCAGCTGTCTAAGCTCCTTCTCAGCCCTCTGGAAACACCAAGCCCCATGACTGGTGGGCTACAATGACCTCAGACAAGAAATCTGTCCCTGCAAGTCAGCAACTTCTGTCCTTCTATATCCCAACAATTCCAAGGAAGACCTAATCTAATTTTTAGAGCTTCTGTGAAAGGAAACTCACCTTTCTTGGCAGCTCTTTTCAATCTAGGGACCTAATAAAACTTATAGCAATCACTCCATCAATTGTCACATTGTCTCCACACTCCTTCAGGAGGAATAAAATAATATCTGCATTAAAGTTGCCATCTCCCATTCTTGGTGGAGGCCACTATTTTCCTCCT